>VWZV01000256.1:669833-834699 GCA_013397155.1 Irena cyanogastra
TCGGCGGAAAAATGTCGGTCTGCCTGGCGGAGCTGCGCGGGGAGCGGCGGCGGGGAGAGCTGTGCAGAAGGTGCAGTTTGAATTATGCTTCTTCCCCCTCCGGCAGCTCTGTGGTGGCCAAATGCAGTTCTCGCTGCTGGCCATGTAAATAACCGGGGCTGCTGCTACCCTAGTGGCTTTAAATGCATCGCGGGGCTTTTCCCCTTACTAAAAAAATCCCTACCACCAATAAAAAACCAAACCTCGTTCCCCCCCGTGCCAGCCCTTTAAATGCTCAGAGCAAGTGTACATTTCCATCTGAAATCAACCCAAGTGTTACTGGCAGTGTATTTTCTCGGAGAGAGGGGAAGAGGGGGGATCTGGCGTTTGAACCCAATAAAATGCTCTGCTCCAGTGTAAATATTTACAGGTTATTAGTGACTTTTTAAAAAACATTTTCAGTGAGGTCTGTTATTTACAGTGTGTCATAAGTTATTAATGTTCATCTCCTAAGTACCCTGGTAAATCTGTCTCATGCCTTAGAAGAAAGTCGACAATTGGCATATTGTTTAAAGTATGAAAAAAATGCGAGTGGGTTTAAAAATTGGAAATATCTGTATTTTCAGAAGTGTAAATATTGCTTTGTAGCTGTCAAACTCCAGCCCTTGGGTATGAGACAAAGAAGTATATTTTGATTATTTTTTCACCGAAACTGACTTGTAACCTATTCAAAGTTTTCTGCAACTTGGGGAATGCCAAGAGCGAGTCCTGCCTGTTGTACGAACTCTGCCTCTTTTCTTCCCCAAAAAAGTTCCTCATGATGTCCAGTGATAGGCAGAGGTCAGTGGAACCTGGGGAATAACAAGGGAGAGTCCTTCCTTGTGTATTAACTCTGCCTCTTTTCTTTCCCCAAAAAGTTCCCCACGATGTCCAGTGATAGGCAGAGGTCAGACGATGAAAGTCCAAGTACCAGCAGTGGTAGTTCAGATGCCGATCAGAGGGATCCTCCTGCACCTGAACCTGAAGAGCAAGAAGAACGAAAACCCTCTGCCACCCAGCAGAAGAAGAACACCAAACTATCCAGCAAAACTACCGCTAAGCTATCTACTAGTGCAAAAAGGTAAAGGGGAAAGCGAAACATCCTGCAGTATTTTTGCACAATATTTGGAGTCACAGTACTTGCACTGCACTTGTCAGGGCAGACAAGTCTTTCTTCTTGTAAAGCTATGTGGAAGGGAGCAAGGGAGTGAACTATCAACTTTGGTAGTACAGGAGCCTGCTAAGTAGTGTCTTAATTAATCCAAGTCTTGTTGGAGTAACAGTTAACACGGAATGGTCCTATGTCTTTTGAAGAGTTGGTACAGAACTTGGTAAATTGGAGGCTGACTGCGAGGGTGGCACCTAGGTACGTTTTGTATTTGCAAAAATGTGTGAGAGAGCTTTGGCGCTTTTTTCCTGAGTTGGGTTTCCATGCCTGATTGGTGTAGGGTGGAGTCCTCCTGGAGTATTTTATTATGGTCAGTAGACTGATGACAGGCAATGCTGTGTAATTAAAGAGTCATAAAACCCCAGTGACTTCTCTGGGCCTTATGAAAGCTTTTCATGATGATGCACAGGAGAGCCTTATGCACCTTGAAAGAATGGGTTCATTTTGCCATTCTCCTGGGAGAAACTTTAGGTGAGTTTTCTCCCTTAGGATCTGTGGATTTAAATGATGATGTTCTACAGGTAGCCTCTACCTTTAAACGTGAGAATCTTCAGAAACCTCGTTTAGTTATATTGATTGCACTTTCATTTACATATAAGTTTATTGGCAGTCTGGCTTTCAAGATGTATACTCAGGTAATTTTCTCAAAGATCAACTGTGTGAAATACTCAAACTTTAAAGTCTTTCATTCCAGCTGTCTTTGGAGATGAAACATAACTTTCCAGTCCTTTCTCTGGAGTTTCTTTTCTTTGCAAACATTTACTGTATCATGTAGCAAGAAAAGTTATAAAATAGCTGTAGTAGCTTAAAATTTTGCTTATTTAGTGTGAGTGTTGAAGTTCCGACTTTTACAAACTTAGTAATTTTGTGTTGGACTTAGTAAAGTTTTTAACATATTTTTTAAATATGTTAAAATTGTTGCAGAGATGACTATGTGACTTTGATGACTTTTGAGCTTGCTAAAGAAACCCTTTGAAACAGGACTGGCTAAAGAGAAAAAAAGTTTTGCAACTACTATGTAGCACTTGTAATTTGTTGTTACTTGTCTTTATTTGACAAGCCTAAGATACAGGTTTTTGACACTTTCCCCATCTTGTCTTTTTTTCACTTAATTGTTGCAAGTCTAACTCCATGCATCTCAGTTCAGTAGGCTGACTGAACTTATTGGTATAAATGCAAGGACATCCAGAGCAGTTTCTGTTAGCTCACCTTTTAACACCTGCTATTTGCATGAAATTTACAGTATTGCTCTTACGCGTCCTTTTGTGAAAAGTCTTGATATTTTTAAGAGGAGTTTAGTGTGTATTTTGAAATTGCCCCTCTTATGTACCTGAATAAACTTAAATTGACAGAAAGTTTTCAGTACTCATTTTTCAGATCTTAGCTCCTTGTGAATGTTTGTAATAGAGTAAAGTTATGCATAGATTATTTCAAGTAATTGTATCACTTTTTATCACATAAATACAGCTACTGTATAAGGTTGCAGGAGGGAAGGTATGGAGAGAAGCAAAGTTGATCCAGAGAGATTATTCCAGTAACAGAGACAGCCTGACAGATCTGCAAATCCACTTCTTAAACACACTGCAAAGTAATAGGTAAAATATTGTGAAAATAATGTGTCTGCTGCCAGCACGGTTCATTTGAGCCTCAGTCACAGGTCCTGTAGCTCTGGTTTAAAGTCATTGTCAAATCTGCCTGTGCAAGCTCCCCTCCGCCCCCCCGCCTCATTTGCATATTAGCTTGAAAAGAAAATCTCCCTGGTAAAAAGTGCTCGGATGAGAAAAGGAGTTACTTTTCTGAATAGTTGTGGGAAAATTCTACCCAACTCAGCTGTAAATGTTCTGTTTACATACAGCGTGGAGCAGGAAAAAAGCTGCAAAGTTTCTCAGCTGTGGGATTTGGGTTATGCCTCTGAGAACAAAGAGGAAGCAGCCATGTTAGCATTACTGAAGGCAAAGCCAATCTTGCATTTAACTGCATGGTGGTAGAGGGCAGTGTAATTCCCTGATTTATTCTATAGACTATCTCAAATGCTTTGTGTCTGTTCTCATTTCACCAACAGAATCCAGAAGGAGCTAGCTGAAATAACCCTTGATCCTCCTCCTAACTGCAGGTATGTAATGGCTTCTTAAATTGTGGTCGGTGGTAGGAAATTAAGGTTCTCAGGTGCTCAGGTTAACAAAAGGCAAACTTAGTGTTTATCACGGGTGACTGTTAGACAGAAATTGCATACAGCAGATTGAACAAGCGTACAAAATGTTTGAAACTGTTTGATATTGAAGTTTGATATTTTGTCTGCATGTTGGAGGTGTAGTCATTAGTGATTGATGTACGCAGTGAAATCTGTTCAGTCTGTTGTTCTTAGCTGGTCACTGCCTTTGTGAAACATTCATTATATGAATGTCAAAATACGCTGAAGCTTTCAACTTAATGTCTGCATGTAATTTGAACTGGATTTTTGAGTGCTGAGTTTCTAGAGTGATCTTTTCATTCTGAAGTAAAGAGCTGTATGTGATTTTTATCTGCTTTCTCTTAGCATGTTTTTTACAGATAAACTGAAGTATTGCCTCTAAATTTATGTGTTTGTTGGTCAAAGTTGTAGTCTCTTGATAAAGAATATTTTTAAGGCAGTTCCCAACTTGGGAGATGCTTCTGTTTGGTTTTAGAAAATGAAATCTTAAGCATGGTAGACTGAGTGATTTAGTTTTAAAGTGATGGTTTGGAATTGAAGCACTTGATCTTTAGGAAAGTTAGATAGTGGCACAGTTAGCTGATTTCTTGAAATCTTTTGCATGTTTTACTTTTGTTTAAAGGATGCATCCAGTGTTCCGATTTGCAGTAAAGCTAGCTTTAAATAATGTCGCTTTCATTTGAGGCATCTCAGTAAGATTTCTGACTGGAAGGTATCCTAATAACTCATGTAACAGTGAGCCATAGACATGTTTTAAAAAGATTGCTGGAAATGCTTTCTGATTCTGTGTTGGAATTGTTTGGCTTTTGAGTAGTTGGTAGGTGTTTTGTGAATTTGTTAAAATATGAGCTGTTCTGTCTCACTAATCCATGAGCGTAGGGGCTAAACCAGAGCAGCGTTTTATTGAATTTGTGGTGAAGGCATCTTGTCCTGAGGATTGTGCTGTAGATTGCCTGTGGCAGTCTGATGTATTTGCATGTAGGGTCAGTGGCTCTGTTTGTTTAGGGTTTGGGGTTTGTGGTTTTGGTTGTTTTTGTTTTGGGGTTTTTTGTGGGTTTTTTTGTTGTTGTTTTTTTTTTTTGTGGGGAGATGAGTTTTGTTTGGTTTTAAATAACTGCTTTAGATAACTTTAAATAAATTACTGGAATCTAGTTCTGTGTTGGTCCTGCACTTTGTATTTGGACCATCAAACGGGTATGGTAGAAGAGAAAGTATTCACATGAAATAGAACCCTGACGCTTTGCTTACAGTTGCCAAAAAGATAATTGTAGCAGTTTCGGGTATAGCAAGTTACAGCTTTTAGAAAGAGAAGCTTTCACATTCTGCAGCACTATCTGATACTTGGCTCCCTGGCAAAGCATGTTCCTCTCATATTAGCACTAGAGTACTGCAGAGCGTTTTGCTTGTGAGCTGGGACAGCAGATGCCCAGGAATGATGTTGAGAATGATGAAAACCCCCCAATGTGTCTAAAATTATTCAAGTTTCTTTCCGACAGAGAGTAGGAAAAAATGTTATTTGTTGCCAATGAAGAAGTCAATGCTTCTGTTCCCATAGGTATTTTAAGAGGAATTTAGTGGATTTACTCAGTACCAACTTTATGATAAGTGCATTTTTACCTTTTGCAAAATAAAAAAAAAATATCTACAAGAGAAATCAGCTTCTGTAACAGGAGATCTAGGTTTTCGTGATAAACAGTATGAACAGAGTTTCAGTGCCCAAAGTATTTACTGTTCCATTGAAACTGACTTGTTAGAAGGAGCCTTTCTGGTACTGAGAGGTAAATGCTGCTGTGTGTTATGTGCAGAAACAGTTGACACTTTTACTTTCTTATAGGATGCAGTAGCAGAGATTAGGCTACAGACAAACACAGCAGGCTGATGACGCCTGTAACCACTCATCATGCAACATGCAGCAGAATGCTACTTACTGCATTTCTTGTGGAAGAAATAAAGAATTTGTAAAAAAAACCCCAAAACATTTAAAAGCCTGTACAATTTGGGCAAATTCACATGTGCTTTAAAAATTAAAACCTTGTGTCTAAATTCTCTCAAAAACAGTTTTTCATGCACAGTTTTTTGTCTTCCAGTTCTAGAGCACACCCTTATTTGCAGTCCACATATTGCAAGCTTCACAAGAATAAAGCTGGCAACTAATGCTCTTGGATGCTGATAGTCCTTCTGGTTACTCAGTTACATAAGTAATGAAAAATTAGCAATTTTTAAAATCCAGTAACAGCACACATAAAATGTTGAAAGTTACTTTAACAGGATACAGTACAAATACTAAAGTACAAATATGTTGAACTCTCTCACATCATGTTAAACACTGATATCTGCTGCCACTTCTCACCTGCCAATGCAGCTGCCCCAAGTCACCCCGTGGGAGTGACCAAGGCTGATTTAGCTACTTTAAAATGACACTGGCTGGCTGCACTGTGATTCTCATGCAAAAGAGGTGTAGATTTCCCCAGCAGTTGTTTTTCCCGCAGTCACATCTATTGCTATAACATCTGCTTTATAAAAATGCCAGAGCCCCAAGAAAGCCCCATTTCTGGGTATGCTGAGTAGGCCTGGGCTGCACAGTAACTTCTATTTTAGGCACTGGGATAGCAGAATGACAGGCACGGTTAAACTGACTAAACAGTAGTTTTTTGCTTGCCTGTCTCAACAGAAAGGATTGATTTCTGATTCTGTTAATTGGACAATGAACTGTTGAAAAAATCATGTTGTAATATATCATGTTGTCATGTTTGTGAGAAGTGAATATGAGCTGCATCTCAGGGGTGCCAACTATAAAACTTAATATCTTCATGCTGATAGCTTTACTTCTTAACATGCAATAAATTCCTGTGATTCTGGTGTGATTTTCAAGAAAGATAAAGCATCAAAAGCAATAAAATTAAGTTCAGTCTTAGGCCACTAAAGATGTTGGAGAAAAATTAAGGGCTGCTTTCCACTCATGTTTTCTCCTGTTCAACAGAAAAGCCTGAAACAAGTCAATTACTGTCCAACATATACCATAGCACTAGGACACATAGGTAGACTGAGGACGGGTATCTGATTCCATTTTTTCTTGCTTTTGCTGTCTTAACTCAAAGCTGTGCTACTTGATGCAGTGTGCTGTATTTAATTTCTTTTGTGCTTTTAATAGCATAAAGCAAAGCTAAAAAGATCTTGGCCTTATTGCTCCTAGGCAGCTCAGTTTCAAACCATGGCCAAGCACTTATACGTACTTCAAGGTGTGGAAGTGTGCCAAACCCCACTGTTACAGACTCTCAGGTGAATGGTGCAAAGATTTTGCACATAGTGCATGGTAAATCTGGGCTGCAGAGATGCTCTTAAATAAGTTTGACATATCTGGAATAACTGTTTTCAGCTCATAGCATAAAACTGTTTAGATCACTGCTCTTAAAACTGTTTAGAGGTCACTGCTCTGTAGTTAAGGTTATGTCTGAGGCTGATGTTATGACCTGCCCAACTTGGAGGCTGGAGCTCAGGTGGGGCAGGGCACTGCTGTCTCCAGCTCTCATTGTGTTTTCTGGATTTTAGGGTCGGCACAAGTGGGGCTGTTCCCAGGGGTGCTGTGATTTATAGCAGCTTCCTTAAGCTGTTCCTGGCTGCTCTGCAGGATCTACAATAACAAAAATGTGTATTCCCAGTTTTCTTTGCTCACTCTTCCTCATTTCCATTCCTAAATTAAATATTGTTCTTCTTTGTGGAAAAGTTTTTGAAGTTCAATTTAATAACAGTCATGTTAGCTTAGTTTATAGTTTACAGCCCATTTTAAAACAAATCCACTTTAGTGTAAACTTTGCAGGAAATGAATGCAAACACCAGATTCAGTGTATCTACTCAGAGCTTAATTCATGTGGTTTAAAAAGTGGCAAATTGAAATAGTGCATCTTTCCCAGGCAAGCGGGGAATGTAAGTCTCTTATATCCTGTACTGTAAATTGGCTTTAATCTCTTCTCTTAACTAAAGTGAAAATCAGATATTTGAAAGCAAGAGTTAAAAAGAAAAAAGTAAAGTGGAAAGGCCAGGCAAAACTCATGCCTTGGAGCACTGGTCAGAGAAACAACTTGCTTTTTTTGTAGCTGCTGGGAAATGGGACTTACTGCTAAGGGAGAGCTGCTTGGATCACCCCAATGGCTCCCCACTCTGTCACCCTCTAGCCAGTGAGTGCCTGACCTTATAGGTCTATTGGAAAGATTTTCCTTAATAGGGATTATGATATTGATTCCTATTTATTTTCCGGCCTTGTATGCTAATACATACTACTGTGACTTCTTGAGCACTACTACAAAAGGTGGCAGTTGATGATTTTGCTGTTCGTAGCCTCTCCTAGACTTGCAAATAGATGAGTGGTTTATGAGTAGTTAATTTTGAAATTATGTATTTTAAAATAACACTCCAAAGTATGTGGACTAAGAACAAATGGCAGGAAGATGTGCAAGGGGTTTGTTTTCATACAGGATTCTTCTGCTTCCTAAGAACTGCATTTGTCCCTTTCATTACTGCCACATCTTGGGCTAATTCCACCCTGCAGAGTGCTGCCAACGCCAGGGTCTGGAGTTTGACACAAAGAAGAATGCCTGCAAAACCCTGGCAGGCGAACGCTATTACTGCTTCAGTTATGGACCCATGAATCCAGATGTTTGTAACTGTCGGACTGTGCTTGTTATTCCATCAGTGTGGGAGCACTGCAGTATGTGTTTGAAGCAATATTATGAAGGTACTCCTCAGACCAGCAATTTAAGCTCTTTCAGCTGAGCTGTCTGAAACTACAAGGAGCAGTGAACAATTGTGCTGGTGGTGCAGACTTGTCCAAGTGCAGAGGTAGCGCTGGATTTGAGCTCATGCAGCCTTGTGTTTGTGAGGAAGGTGCTGCAGCTAAGCTTGTAGAAACGTTCCTTTTGTTAACATACTCTGTCTGCAGTAAGGTTATAGGCAAATGTTTACTCTGCAAACAGTTGTGCCTGTTGAAGATGTTACTGCACAGCTGTGGTTTGCTCCAGTTCTGCCACGGAGGTGACTACTCCAGTCAGAAAGTGAAGCAGATTCATGTGATTACTCTGTAATGCTCCCCAGGGAGGGAAAAAAAAAAGAGAAAAAAATCATCCAAGTTTGCTTAAGTGGTTTAAATAGGTGATTCAAATGAACTCTGCTGGGTTTTTCCTCTTTCCTCTCAGAGTAGGCATTGTTCACACAAAGCTCTTTGCCACACACACCGGGATATGAATAAGCCAATCCATTTCTTTGTCTCTCAAATGCAGTAAGTTTCCATCTCCCCTTTGTCAAAACCAGGCATTCTGTTGCTTTTATGAAATTAGGAGGAGAAAGAATCTATAGCAGGCCTTTATACAGTAGCACGAGCGTGTGTCCATCTTCACATGTACTTTTTTCTTCCACTCAAGCTGTTGACTTTTCCGATCTGTGTAAGTCCCCAAGTTTTGTGTTTATTCTGTTCATTTCTTGTTGGGCAAATGTCTTCATAGTACTAAATACTGAATCCCAGTGAAAAAAAAATTGTCAATTTTTCGCATTTCCACCTCTGGAGTGAAAACCCAGTTGTGAACACTAAATGGTTCCCTATAGAAGAGCAGTTGATTAAGGTGTGTAAGAGATAGTTATGTTTAAGACTATATACCCAAATGTTTGTGCTGAAGCTGAACAAGCAAAATTTTAAAAAATCACCCAAACTCTACTTGATAATGTATCTTGTGACACATTATGCTTTTTATTGTCTCTCCCTGCCCAGCACTTTGTCACCGCTGAGTTCAATAAATGCATTCTACATGAAAAGAAAGCTGAAGTTTGCAGAATGGTTTTGAGAATACAACCCACATGATTATTTCTAACACTTCCTTCCCTATACAGAAGTTTGCAGTTAAAAAAATACAATGAAGAGGGTTCATGGCTCCTCTAAAAACGTTTGAAGTAACCCTCAAATGAATATTGAAATTCTACTTGTTAGTATTGCCCATATCTGATGTATCTAGAATTATTTCTCCTAAGCATTTTCTTCCCTTCTCCTTCTTCCTTCCTTTTTTCTAACCAGAAGGCTATAGTGCAGGTCAGAGTAGGAAAGAGTGGTGTAATTTAGCACAGCAATCAGAAGTCTGGTATTTTTGTATTTCTGTCCAGTTGTAGAAGCAACCTTTATGTTACAGAGTGGCTTTTACCTTATTTGCTGGTAGTGAGTGAAACTGCTTAAGGAAGAGGGATGATGCAAATTTAGAAAGGCATTTCAGTAAAATATTTAAGTGTTAAGTAGAGCCAGACTGCACTGTTATTTAATATACTTTCGTTTAAAAAATGCAATAGTGAAAGATTGTGTAACTCCTAAACATTTTGAATTGTGAGAATATTTAAATTACTTTCTTTTCAGTTGAGACTAGATGACAGATCCACTAACTCAAAATGCCTCAAGTTTTGGGGTTTTTTCCCCCTCTGCTAGTATTGACCTCCTGCAAGCTATAAACCAAGGTTTTATACCAGCCCCCACAAAGGGAATTTCCCATGCAAGTATTCTCAGTGGCATAATTAAGAGAGGGTTATGCAACACAAATCAATGTATCTACTCATGGGAAGAAATTTTCGTGCCTGACGATTTACAGGTTTGACACTTGTGTGAGCAATGTCCACAGTGCTGTCCTACCTGCTCTGAAATCTGTGTGTTAGTCCAAAGATTATATAGATATTTCACTAGTTTTCAATACCACTACTGTCAAAATGAAAGGAAAAATAAAATTAATGCTTGTCTACTTTAAAGCTGCAGAAATAGTTCAAACACTTTTTCATTCAGCTACTGGTGTTAAAGAACTGATGCTCATTATGTCTTAAGTTTTATCTGGAAACAATAGAAAAGCCTGACCAGTTTTTTAAACAATTCTTTAGGTATTTTGCAAAAATTTGTTAAAAATGCCAAGCAATGGGTCTCAAAATTAAGGACAAATCTGCTTTTTGGATTTCTATAACTGTACAAAGTCTCTTCAGGCTCTGTGATAAAACTGACTAAAATATGCCATGTATATGTATTTTTTTCTTTTTTTACACTCAAACTGTACATTGCTCACCACTGCCAGCCTGTCATACATAGTTTGTGATCAATAGTATGTGTGGCACTGAATGCTTCCCCCTCGGACTGACTTGTCTCTGTGTATCAGTTTCTTTACTATTACAGACTTGGGACACCTACTTCAAATTCAATTTAACAAAGTGCAAGTACAAGAGAATCAGCTAAACAGCATCAAACCCTTTATGTAAAATTACCTAATTCCTGTAAAACTGATGTGTAGAGGTTTCCTGGAGCTGGTGTAACTCAGGTTTGCATAGACATGCAACATTTTGAGACAGGTAATACACAGATCATGAAAAAGACCTTGAGCATATTTTCTGAGTTCAGGGCTGGGTAGGCAGGAGCAGAAATATCCAGCTGCCATCTCAGACAGGGGCATGTGTACCATTAAGCTATCCATGAACTGTGCTGTTCCTTTACATTGATGCCTTACTTTGAGCCAGTAACTGCTGGTGATAAATGAGTCCTAGCCTGCTTGCATTAATTTGGATTCATTTTCCCTCTGCAGAGAGTGCACTATACTGTTACCTAGTTCAGAACCTTGGCTGCAGCAGTTGTTAATTTTATAGCACTTACTGTAAAACAGACTGACCAGACCTTTTAGGAACTCAGATACAAGTTTAGTTGACAATGATGAAACTACCATTGTAAGCATCGCTTCCAGAAACAAAAGAGGGGTAAGATTTTTTTTTTAATGAAACACCAAAGTGATCTGTAGTTAGCAGCGAGTCATTTTCAGGTTGGAAGAATCTGTAGAGGACCATCTGACAGTCCCTCGTAATTGATGTTTTCCTTATTGATGAGGCCTAGAGCATATAAATACTGCATTTGGAGTTAACATTGGGGATGAAAGGATTGTAGTACATTGGAGGACAGGACTAGAATGCTAAGTGATGATGGGGGCAAATGTAGGAAGTGACCTTAAAAATATTGTGTAATTTAATAATGAGAACTGCAAGGTACAGTGTTTTAGTAGGCATAATCAGCTGCACAGATCTGTGGGGAAAAAAGACTGGATGAGGAGCAATTCTTCACAATAGGTGTAGCCACTTTGAGGATCATGTGCTTTGAAGGAAGAAGGAAAGAAAGGAAAAGATCTTCAGATACAGAAGAAAGTTGCTGCAAAGGAAATAATGCAATTGTTGCTAGTCCAGAGTTGGTAGTTATGAAAAGCCACTTCAATTGCCATAATGAAGACCTAATATCAAAGTAGCAGTACCTGAACATAAAGACAGCATGCAAAAGGTGGTGGGTCTGCATTGCCAGAGGTTTTTAAGGAACAAAGGACTGACAGGAGCAGTTTAGATACAGTTGTTTCTACTTCAAGCAGGAAATAGACTAAGTGACCTCTTAAAGACCAGTTTGACCAAACTAGCATTTATAGTGGATTTAAATTATAATGCTAAAGGAAAGCTTGTGGGGAAGTGATTTTCACTTCATTTAAAAACTGTAATTTAGTCAGGGTTTTGTAGTATAATAATCCTGGAAGATATACAGGTGCTATGATTCCAAGCAGCAGCAACAATTATTTTAAAAGTCACTGGAAGTGCACAGATTCTGTGCTGTTGTCAATCAAAAAAAGCAAATGTCCTGTGGTTTTTCTGCTGGTTTGCTATTTCCCTCTGTTCCTCTCCCCCCCTCCCCCAGTTTTGGCTTTGTTTTAATTGTTACCTAATCCTACTTTAATTGCACAAAGTTGTCATCTTCTGCCAACTAGAAATAAACTAGACACATGTCCTCAGTTCTGCAGAAGTGTGTCACCTTTGTGAGAAGCAAATAGCACAATAGATCTGCAGTAGATCTGGATTTTTGATACTTCATACGCCCTGTGCTTAGGTTCTCTGTGTTTGTTCCACAGGCACATGAGTATCTCTAACACCGAGCTAAACAAAAGCAAGGGGCAGTTTTGTCCTTACACAGTGACAGCTTGCAGTAGCTATGCACTGCAGCAGCTGAGCACTAATGCGTCTTGCCCAGCACCCCAAATGGATCAAGCACATCAGAAAGCAGTTGTGTAGTGCTGTCTGTGACCATGGATCCTGTCTCGAAGCACCCTCTGGAATCAGAGCTCAGACGATTGTAGTGAAAATGTAAGCAGCCTGGCAGGTTTCCAGCTGATGAGTTAATGCTGCTATAAACTTGAGTAGTTCCTCTCTGAGGCATGCAGAAGGGTGCAGGCGCTGGGAAGGTAGCCAGCAAAGTCAGCGAACAGACAGCAAAGCTAAAGGCCAGCCTCAGGGATTCACAACGAATTGTCTTGGAGGTGAGTTGCTTCCTTGCCAGAAACCCTTCACGTAGCTTCAGTGGCAGGGCTGGAAATCAGTAAGAAAATTAAGGCTCTCATTCAGTGCAAAGCCAGCCTGCCTTTTGGGAGCTTGTTTAACACAGCTTGAGCAAAGGCAGCTGTGCCCAGCACTCGGGCCACCCTGTGACTGGCTTAGCAGTACAGGTGCTGCAGAAAGCCAAGGGTTCTCAATCCATGCTAGCTCAGTTCCTTGAGCTTGAAGCTGCAGTGAGGTGGGTTAGGTTTGAACTCAGGTTATCACTTCACTCTGAAGCCTAGACATGGAAGTCACCAAAATGTGACAAACTGAATCAGGGAATCAGCTGGTCAGATTTCATTGGACAAATGGAAACATGGATGCTCTCCTTTCTGTAAGGGGAGGTTAGCAGCAGAAAGCTATTTTTGTTTGCAATTTCAGTAAAGCATTTATGCTGTAAATGCTTTGAGCAGAGTGGATTTTACAAGGTGGGGAAAGTGTTTCAATAGATCAGTAGCTATGCAATAGGAAAGATGTTCAGCTGATGGTGGTTCTTGCTGTGAAGGCTGCTATTGTGGCAGACTGGTCAGGTTCCTCCCCAAATAAACCTTTTCTGACTGAGGACCTGTCTACTGTGTCTCCACTGCCTGTGGTTTGCTAATACTTTAGCTGGTGTTTGTCCTCCTCCCTGGTATCCTAACATCCAAGACTTCATCCAGGCTGGAGGGTCTGAGGGACAAGTGAAGTGGTGCAGGGAGGGTTAGCTGACACAGAGCTCTGTGTCGTCATTGTACATCAGTGCCTGTCCTAACTTGTTCATACATACCTAGGGCATATCTGTATCTACTTCATTAATATCAATGGCAAAAGCTGTAGTTGGACATTACAGATTTAGCAACATCTCTCTCTACAGACACCCTGAGGGCCCAAAGAACCACTGTCCTCTTGCAAATACCTGGTTTTCTGTTCAGAGTTTCAGACTTAGGAGGAAAATAATGAGTTTTGGTTTGATTTCTATAAAGCTAATGCAAAGAGGGGTCTTAAGAGACTAAAATCAACTTGCACTGAATACTCATCTATATTCACATGAAAGCAAATCTAAGTGATCTAAGTTACACAGCACAGCTTACTGCACATTAAGCATTGCTCCAGTAATATACATTCTTATGCAAAAGGTAGAAATACTATAGAACCTAAAATTCTACAGACATGATTAAACATTAATCTGAGAGGATGGTCTTCACATGATAAACTATTTGAAGCACAGTCTGTGGCTGAAAAAGTGTTTCTTGTCTGGAGTAGAAATTTTGTATGCTAGCCATACAAGTTTTATACAGCCAGGTACTGCCTAGCTCCATGTTCCCCTGCTTCCGCAGAGTCTTGGATTGCTGGAGTAGTATGAAGAGTTGCAGTAGCAACCTGACTGCTCTGTATTTTGAGTTTAGTTTGCTTCTTTCTTTTTTTTTAATAAGCCAGAATTCCAGGTGGTGTACTTAGTTATACCAGAGCAAACATACCACAACCTGGTTTTTTTAAAAAGAGAAACAAGTTTCTGAAGTGAAAGGGACATCATCAAAACAAAGCAGTGATTTGTTTGATAATACAGAGTAGCAAACCTTAAATAGATCCATATGTGGAGAAGTTGGTTACTTTCAAGGTTCTCTGAAAACAAATGCAGTGAAAGCATTGTACTTTCAAATGTTTTGTTTGGTTGATTTTTCATGGTAATACTGCAGACTAGTATTATTTCAAGACTTTGTTTTCTGTTAAACCTGCTTGGGTTTTTTGTTTTAGGAGTAGAAGAAGCAAAGTAATTTCTTACCAGTTAGAAGGCAAGCTAATAGTAGCAGCTCTCCATACTAAAACACCTATTGTAGGCTGAGCACCATGTGCTTCTCGAGATATAAAGGGCGTTCTAGCAAAATTCCTGTACAATGACCAGTGTGCCTTACTAGAAATTGGAGGAAGTGGGGTCAGGGATGGAGGAAATGGAGACAGATGTGAGCTGTACTACTCTGATAAATGACTTTTCATCCTTCTGGATCCTGTTTATGCTGTTTGCATTGCCTCTGAATTTCTCTGCAGGCCGTGCTTGATATTTTTTCTGTAGATGTTTACTGCCTACTTTTCATTCAGGCAGGACTGTAAGAGAGATTTTGATAACAACGCTTTTTTTTCTGACAAATGCAAGTTGATGTGCTTAATTTTTCTTTACTCCCAGATTCTGACCTTGGAAAAATAAATATAAATAAAATCTCTTATCTGGATTGTCAGACTCAGCTGTGCTTGCACACTCTTTTTGTTTTCAAACATGCGAGTAAGGAGACAGGAATGACAGTGAACACACCTCTCCCCACACCTGAGATATGCTGGATACCTCCCTGCTTAAAATAATCTATCCAGGCTGGGCAGCTTTCCAGTAAAGATGACACATGCCCACCAGTGTGATAGCAGCTGGTTTCAGGAAGTGGGAAGATAAAAGAGCTGTTTGAAAAAAATTCACCAATAGAAATATCATTTTGGTTTTCTGTTTCTTGAAAGTGTGTGAAGAACAGGTAATTATGAGCGACTGTATTGCCCAAGGCCTTAGTCCAAATCCATTTATGCCCAGAAGTGTTCCATGTTTGTAAACTTTGAAAGAGCCATTGGCTTTTGAAGCCTGAATGGAAAAAAAAGAAAAAGGCAGCACTAAATCGTGCAGTGAGCAGTCCATGCAGTGCCCTGAATGTTATTTCTGAAAGTAATTCTGTTGATCTTTCTGTGAAGTTGGTTGCTGATCACAGACCAAGGGCTCAGTTCTGGTTAGCTTTGCAGTAGATGCCATGAGCAATGAATGCTTGACGAGTGTCTGAGAGATGCTGTGCTACATCTGCTTGTGCTTTCCATATGCAACTCTCTGTTCCCTTCAAAGTCATCTGGCAGAGTGCAAAGCACCGTGAGTCATCCTGGCACTGCTGGAGTGTGGAACTACAGTCTCTTAGCTAGGTGCAAGCCAGAGCCTGGCATTTATCCAGTTTGGATGCAGAGCAGGACACGGAAACACCCCGTTGCGCTGTTCTGTCTTGGGTGGGTGGATAAACTGCAGTATGAAATTGCACCAGCTGCATGTGTTCCTGAGAGGCTGAAACCTCTGTTAGGAGTGAGCATGTTCCTGGGGGCCCCCAGCTCTGCTCCAGAGCCAGCAGTGCAGCACTAAGCCAGGGCACCCCTTTCTCCTGCCCAGGAGCAGTGCTGGGCCCAGTGTGCTGGTGGTGCAGCCGTGTTCTGCCTGTAGCGTGGCTCCGGTGCCCGTGCGAATGGCACTGCACCTCTCAGTCTGTCAGAAGTTTCTCTGAGCTTTCTTCCAGCCTCTAAAGTTTTAATGGCGGAGTGTGGATCACCACTGGAATAGAAATTTGGGGGCAAAGATTTTCCTGGGGGAAGTTTGAAAGACAGAAGTTTTACTGTAAAACTTTTCTATTCTCATTTTTGGAATCTGCAGTAAGTTGTTCCTGATATTATTAATTCTTCTGGCCGGTAGAGTTAATTTATGTATTAGTCTTCATGCTGCTGTATGAATTATAGATTTAATTATGGTCCAGGTGCTCAGAGCTTTGCTGTTCTTCTGTATGTTAAATATAAAGAAAAACTAAGTCTGAGTAATTTTTTGGCTTACCGAATAAATGTAAACACTTGGAAACTGTGCCAGAGTATAAATAAATAGAGGATTTACTTCACAGAGAATGTTATCTACTCCAGGGTATTCTGCTTTGTGGGAGGGATTAGTGATTTGCATTATACTGGGACACACCTTTCTACAGCTACTACTCTCTGCAGCAGAAGATTAAAAAGTTTTCCTGTAATTCCTTGTATTACCAAATTTTCTTTTGCAATTACAGCTCATTGCTAGGGGCCAAAGGTTGATTTGAGTTAACATAGCCATAAAGAGAAATACTCTCTGATTCCCTGGTAGGTGCAAATAAACTACCTACTTGTAGTATTCCTCTTCTTCTGAGTTCCTCAGTCTTTTCTTTTCTGCCTGACACAGTTTTATTCACAGTCCTTGAAGGTTCTCATTCTGTAAAGCTACTTAAGTATGTTTGTTTCTTGTCCTAAACCAGTTTTCCACCCTACTTTCTCCTAACCTATACAAAAATTTAGGTTTTGTTTGCAGTTTAATTCCATTAAACTCTTTCCATAACTGTTCACAATCAGGCTGGATACAAGATCTGTGAAAAAACCCTTTTTTTACTGAGATTTCATAGGATATTTGGACAAGGGGCAAGTATATGAAGTGTGTTAAATAACTGGGACTTACTTCTCTTCATTCCTCTTTTGTGCCTATATTTTTAATTATTGCCTTTCTGCTTTGTGGTCCTGAGTCAGAGAAAGCCCACCTTTCTCACCTTTTCCAGGAAAGTGTGTGTATGTTTAAATGCTTTTCCAAAGGGAATGTGAATTGGCCTTGTTTCAGCTGCCACTAAACATCACTTGACAGAGCTTGTGCAATAATATGCCCGTGTGTCTGCTGCAGTACTGGGGACAAAAAAAAAAATTAAGACTATACTTCTTTAATATATTTCACTATTAGAATATGCCATTTATGCATGCAATAGTGTGAAATTTTCAGATGAAGGTCAACTAATTTATTCTTGCAATTGTACTCTTATGCTTCTTCTAACTTGTGGGTCAGAAAAATGTGTGTCATGATTTCATTTTTCTTTTGGGCACTGCAGCTAACCTCAGGAGTCTGCTCTTCCTTAGAACAAATAACATATTTGATGCATCTCCTGAGGAAGCAGCCAAAAGTGCATGTACTGACCTCATCTTTAAGCCTTTCCATTTCCTTTACTCACACTTAATGAAGTTACTATCACAGCCATTAAAGATAATTGTGTAAAAGTAGATTATGTAATTATTGTAGTTGTACTGGTTTTAGTATAAAGTCAAGTATTGATTCTGATTCTTTATTTTGGCCCAGTATGGCAATGCCAGCTTGCTCTGATTGTTGGATTTGGAAGTCTATGTTGGTTATTTGAGGTGGCTAGGGGCTTTTTCCTGAGGAAATCTGAATGGTTTAGAGCACTTTGATACTTTTGTTTGAGAAAAGAAATTAATTTACATTGAAAAGACCCTGTTTTAAATGTCTCAAAAGTTTTTCCTCTCTTTCTTGGATGCTTAGTACAGAGGATCAATCATTTACGAAAGTTTTGCCAATATCCCTCATGGTCAGTTGTGGTTCACTGATATTGATGCTATGGAGAGCTGTGCAGTTGTCTTCTAGATATCACTGGTGTGAATGGATCTGTTAGTGGGTTCTTACACTTTTTATAAGCTCTCTTGAGGCACTGCACCTTTTAATTGAGGAAGCTACACATGCAATTTCTTTATTTGAATACACTTCTAATGTGGTTAAGTTTAGACTAAGATCTGGAGGTAAACTCTTCATAGGGATTTTCCTGTTACACAACCTAAATTTAGCCTTCTTTTATATGAGCATAATTTTAGATCATGAAGAACCTACACTTTGTGGGAGGTTAGTGAATGAATGGGCTGAGGGCTGACAGTGTATAGGCTTTCAAGTCCTTTACTCAAGAAGGAAATGCAATTGATGGATGTCAGCATGTTAATTTGATAGAGTACATTTATACAAAACTATATAGAGTTTTATATAGCTCTTGGGTGTTAACTTAAACCCATGTCTTCATTTGCTACATTTGTTTGTTTGTTGTGTCCTTAGGTTATTTAATAAAACATGCAGTGAAACACTGCAAAAGCTCCTGGACTTTGTCTTCCAAGCAGCTATTGTTGTCAGTGTTAAGGTTCTTCATGTCTTAAACAGAACAGTCATTTTTCCTTATAACAAAAGTAGGATTTTGAAGAGTTATTTACTCTTCTTGTGTTACGGTGTATTTTTATTTTAAAACTGAATTATATCAATTGGGCCTTTTCTGGATGTTGGAAGTCAAATCAAGTCACTGTGACTTCTGGAAATAGAAATGCTTCTGTACAAAACCCTTATTAATATAAAAAACATTTAGAGAAACATTTCAAGTCGGTGCCCACACTCTTCAGATTCCCTTTATTTCTCAAGGCCACTATGGGCTTGACTGCTGTATTTCTGTGTCTGTGGTAAATAAGTGCAGGCAGTGGTGCAGTGCATGAGACAAGGTTGGCTTGACACCACTGAATTGTCATCAGTCCGATCTTGTTATTACTCATAAGCTGTGCTTCACTATAAGCACACTATAGATGCTCCCTGTTTAGTGCTCAGGAACTCTTTCCTTGGAAATTGTGGGCCTTTTTAATGTGTCATGGCTCAATTATCACATTCATTTTGGCTGCCAAAATAGCCATATATATTGTCTAGCAAGTGACAGCCTGGGCCTTTATCTCTTTCTGGCTGTTTGCCAGCTGTTTAATTGCAGCCCTGTGTTTGCTGTGTGTCACATCTTATGGTGGTCTATTATACCCAGCTAAAACAATATTTTGAAAATGTTTCAAATGTAAACTAATTCTGTGAGACTTTACATCCTGTTATTTACATGATCTGCTAGGAATGTAATGTAGGTCATTTTCTCCCTACAAATACGAACGTTTGTACCTCCGATCATCTTATGAATTTCCAGGGCAGAGAGAAGACAAGATGGGGATGCAGAAATGCTATCTCGTCCCCTTGAGAGATGTAATTAAAGCTGTACCCTTGTCATGCAATTTTTAATTTGTAGTTTCCAAGATGTTTTTAAAACCAAATATTCTCTTTGTTCTGCCTTTAGTAAAGAGCAAGCATACAGAAACTGAGCTGAGATCTCAAAAGAAATAGCAAAGGCTGTGGGCCATATTTCTGCCCAAATGGATGCTTTGGGTGAAGATGATGTTGGGGTTTACGTGAATGGTGTCTCAGAGAGGCAGAGGATGGTGCAGGTGCTGTTTGCACACAGCACATTTGGTTTGGCAGCCATTTGTTTTCCATTGGGAAAGACCTAAGGTAGGGCTGGCTCTGTGTCCTGCCACCCCACCCCTCCTGAGGAATGGAGCCACTCAGTGTGAAACCAGGATATTGGAGGGCTAAGCACGCCACAGCATTTAGGTGTGAAGGGAATCCTTGGGCCAAGTATGAGTCCAGTTTTACCTGCTTCTCTTTGTACAGATATTAGTATCCTGCTCATTTTTTTCTCTAAAGAGCTGTTACCTTGTGAGTTTCAACTCCTGGATGGATTCCTGTGTGATGCAAAATGCTTTAGCCTTAAGGGCAATGAAGATACATTAGCTAACAATCTTGGCTATGTAGATTTTTTGGCAGAAACTTTGCTTTTCCACTGCTTTAAGAGGAAATCAGGATTTGTTCTATTGCTTGTTTAATAGGAGAATAACTGTTTAACAAGAAAGACATGATAAAAGTCTTGGTAAACAGCTTTGCAGTTCAGAGGAAGACAGAACAGAAGAGTGCTTAAGAAAGATCCCATTTTTGTACAAAACACTAGATTTATAATTAAGTAGTAAGGATTAGCTTTAAAAAAAAGAGAAAGAACAAGTTATCCTATAGGCAGGATTAGATCTACAGGATTTTTTTTTTTCTTAATTGGAGGGGAAAGGATCCCATCTAGCTAAAGCCATCTAGCATACTGGAGGAGGTTTGATATTAAAACAGGCTTTTTTTTTAAAGGAAATTAAATTATTAAGAGTGCTCTTAAACCTCATGAAAAATCCTGTACTATATGAAGATAATATACTCAAGCATGCGCGTGTATGTTTTTTCTGGTTAATCTGCTAGAAAAATTGTGGTAATTAACCCACTTTTAATATATCTTTTTGAGAAGCTGACCTGTTACAAAGTGAGCATTCAGAGGTATTTAGGAGAGAGTTGTACATATATGGGGCAGCTGGAGTGAGAATGGTTGTGGCAGTTCTGCTGTGCTGTCACTGCGTGTCTCCTCAGGAAATGCATCAAAACAGTCACTAGTATCTTTTTTTTGTAGCAAGATCTGCATAATTCCAGTAGTTTACAGTGTGACCAGTCTATCCAGTGTCAAAAAAAGGCCACTTCGCTTGAGTTTCTGCTTGACAAAACTCCTCATTGTTCCATATTAAGCTTTTGTGTAAGTGCTGTATTTAGTATGTTTTGCATGTGAGTTTCTTATGTATCCCAAATCACTTAACTTTCTGGTGAGTCTGAAGATATCATCAGCTAAGTTTTGTAATAAACAAATAAAGTGGGTGCTGAAAGGCAGCCTGTGGAAACCCTTCCTCTCTTCATGCTGCCTAGTTCGATAAAGCAGGTGTGCATGTGTGCCATTGACATGGAGGTGTAGGCTTTTACTTGATTTGTTAAGAAGTTTTTATTTCTGAAGAGAAGTTGCAACACTCAGTGAATAGATATCCTCTCACTGAAAAACGCTTAAGTGTTAGATGTTGTCATTGCAAACTAATGATGGCTTTGGGTAAATGAAGTTTCTCTACTATTTGAGGTCTTCAGATATCCCTTGGAGTTAGATACTAGGAAGTTAAATCCCAGCAAGGCTTGTACAAAGCCCAGCTGGCAAAGCAGTGATGCCAATTACTCGTCGTGGCTGAACATTCACTATCTACTCGACAATGGATATGGAGGAGGACATCTTCAAGACAGGTCACATGAATGTGTAGCCCATGCACCACTACAGGCTGATCAAGCCTGAATGTTGAAATAATGAAATATTAATCAAATGCAGGAAACTGATGGGAAGCAGGGTGAGAGCAGATACCAATGCTGCCTGTGCTGTGGAACTATTGAAAGGTGCAGTGTAGTGCAGCCAGAGTGCAGAACTGTCACAGGCTGATGGTTCAGGCTGAGTGTGGGCCAGGTGCAGTACTGGTGCTTCAGGGTTTTGCTTGGCTTTTCGTGTCCATAAGCTTGCTTTGCCTCCTGTTTTAAGTCCTGTTTCACATGCTGCCTTCGTTCACCATTGCTGACTTTTTGCATCCTCTTCCTCTCCCATCTCCACAGCTGTGATTTCAGTAATTGGGACTAAACACTGGCCTTTCTTCAGTGGAATATTTTTTGTGTAATCAAAGCTACTTTCTTTAGGGATTAAAAAAAAAAAGAACAATAAAAGAACAGAAAAAATTACACATCCTTGGCAGGAACATGCAGCATGTTCAGGGTTAAAGCAGACTGGGAAAAGGGACACTTCCCTTTCTTGTCAAATTAGCTTTGGTTTCTAAGATCCATCACGCTGGAATGCAGCCCTGAAATGCCAATTTTCTTGTAAGCAGGAAGCAGAGCCAATTGACTTAAACTTTTAGTTGCATCTGCTGGCAGTTTCCACCAGAAGCTAATTACAGCTCACAGCTATCACCAGCAGATGACTGACTGGTTCCACCTCACAAAAACAGAAAGTTTAAACCTGCACAGGAGTTTATTTTTCCTTGAAATTGTAAGACTGGGGAAACATTTTTCAAGCAGGTATTTTACACATACAAACAGAAACCTTCAAAAGTTAGGTAAATTTTGTTATCATACAAATAATATCTCTAGGTCTTTTCAAATCTGGAGGTCATTTGTGGGGCTTTTCATTGCATCCTGATATCATATCGACACTACATGTTGTGTGCATTTTTAAATTGTGATGTGATTAACCCAGCTTACTTTCTGTGTTGTCAGTTCTGTAAATTACTTCAGGATAATTAAAATAGCTCAGACCTTTTTGCTATGTTAATGGTGCATGTTTGAAAATGCTCATGGGTACTGAAATATTTGCACCTCTTGATACTGTGGTTCCATGAAAATTAATTTTGTGGGAGTGAACCTTTTCAAGAGTAATTCTTTCCAACAAAAGAATGGAGCATGACTTTTTTCAGCTAGCATCACTAGATGGCGTTGCCTAGTAGTCTAACAGCTGAGAGTCTGAAAATAGATGAAATTAATGTAAATCTGTAGAGTAATTAAAACATTTAAATCTTTCAGTGTGTATGTCTTAGGTATTTTTTTTCCTTTTCAATCATGCTTCTAATTGTTCAAGAGAGGGTGTTGCGCTGAAGTGTAACTTCTGCCTGTTGCAGCTCTTAAGCAAGTAGTGAATGTGCTGTAGTTTCCACTGTGGTTCTGCTCTTCCTTGGCTTGCTTAAACACTCCTTGAAGTCGTGTGCTGAGGGACTGAGGCTCAGCCAGAGCTTGTGCTGCTGTTTCATGCATGGTTCTCTCTCTTACTTTATAGAAAGCTCCTGGTACAACATGTTTTTCTAAAGTATGATGTCCACTGTTATTACAGACAACATGAAAAAAACCAAAAGTGTTCTTTGGGGCTTTTATTCTGTTGTTTATTTTGTGGTTTAGACACCATGCCGCATTTTTTTTTCCTGGCTGGTTTCCTCTGTTTTGTCAGTGGTCAGTTATGCTCTGGCAGCAGCACTAACATGACACTGCTGTGCCTGTAAATGGGGCACGACCATGCCTGCACGCTGTTCTCTGGTGCGCTTTTTCCCAGGCAAGGCTGGAGGAAACCTGCCTAATCATATGAGTGTGTATTCAGCTGAAAGCAGAAGTCATCAGGTAGGTGGGAGGTTTATTCAGGGAGGATGGTAAGGAGAAATGATGAGCCAAGCAGCTTTTGTTCAGTGCTTTCAGTTCAGCTCCATCACCTGCCTCTTTTAAACTGTAAGTGAGAATTTGGCATAACCTACTCCCTTTTCTTAGTTCACTAGCACTTTTAATTTAAAAGATCTCCTCCTTGACATTATAGTTATTTTTAAATTCTTTCTTAACCCATTGCAGATGTCTCTATCAGTCTACTAAAAATGGAAGAATTATTCTTGACAGGAATTGGTATAACTCACTTGTTTAGTTTCTTAGTTTAAATAATATTTCTAGATAATGTCAATCAGTTTGCCTGTAATTATACATTTAGATGTAGAGAGTGTGCACACCTCCAATTGTTTTAACACTTGTATTTACAAAACAATATTTTTAAAGACTTTATGGTAGAATCATAGTTGTAGGATAATGTTGAGGGTTTACAGTTTGGACACCTATAAAGCAGTATCACATTTCACAAAAGAATGAGGGATAAAAAAGCCAAGTTAAAGAAACCAACAAACAGTAAGAGTGTACCAGACTGTATTTTGATTAAAGTTGGTCACCAAAGCTTCTGTTTATAAAAGAGATTTAAAATTAGGTGCTAGACCTTGTTTGAACAACTTTCTGGAAACCTGTGCAGTGTATTTCTGTAAGTGAAGGTAGCTGTTTGCAAAGGCTCACTTCAGAGAAATGTCAAATAAGGTCTGGAGAGAGAGCAAGGTTGTTTGAGAACTGCAGCACCGTGCTTAACAGCTCCTCACGTGTGTCGGGGAAGCGATGTAAGAATACCAGGACAGGAAATCCTTAATCTTCTTTTACATATCCATATGTTTTGAAATCAGAATAATGTGAGTAGCTATAAAGTGATCAAGTCACTTATGGGCTTATTTTTCATCGCTTTATACCAGGTAATTGATAATAAAGGTACAAAATGTGGTACAAGAGAGCACTGGTGGGAAAGGTATACATTCATTTGAACCCCCCAGCAAGTAAGGTACTGAAGCACGTGCTTGTCTCCCTTTGGAGTCACTGGGTTTTGAGCACATGCAGAAACACTTTCCTGAGCTGGATCTGAGGGAGTCAATTAAGCAGGGCCAAACACAGAAAGAGAAGGGGAAACCAGCATGGTGACTGCAAGTGGGAAATGGCTATTTTGTTCATTATTTTACAGGGAAAAGCTCTACCTGTAGCTGTGCAAAGCACTGCTAAAATTTGTACCTGAAAAACCTCATCTTGAAATATGTCTGATCCCCCAGTGCCAGGTCAGTGCATTTGCAAAGCATAGGCTTTGGTGCCTGAGCAGGCTGAGGAGACAGAAAGCAGGGGAACTGCCTGCTGTCCCCTCGCTTTGCCAGCTCTCTTGTTGCAGTTTCAGAAATACGCCATTCAGAGGGAGAATATTTCTGCCACACTTCCACCCCAGTGTGCTGTCTGCAGGCAGGGAGAGGCAGAAATGTAGAGCCAGTAGTTTTGAGGAACTGCTGAGAACACTGCTGTTTGGAAGGACTCTGTTTCACGAGCATAAAATCAAAATACACATTCAGTACCAGTCTTTTTCACCAACATTTTACGTGAAGGCTGAATGCTCATTTAATCCTGTTTATTTGGGGGCATTCAGCACATAATACTAAATGTGCTTGATTTTTTTTTTTATTTGCAGGTCACCTTTTAATGGAGCTGTAAAAGTAAGTGTAAACTGCACCTTCTTTTGTCATCAGTAAGTGCTGAAGGGTGTAATGCTCAGGGCAGGAGTGGCTCTGGGCTCACATGTGGGAGAAGGATGGGCAAACCCTAGCACTACCCAGTAAGTAAGAGGGTTGAAAGGCATCATGGGCTCTTGTTCATTTGCACTGTGTGTTTGTACAGGCCTCCACAATACTACAAATACTTCCTTTTGGTTTCTTACTTGGGATACTTCTCAGAGGCCCTGTTGTGCTAACCCTAACAAAGACATGTCCAGAAGGACAGTTTTTGCACTGAAGAGTTTATCTGCGATAGCTAATGGTTCTCCTGCTTGGTTGAAAAAGAGATCTGGATAGCTTATCTTGATGTCCTCCAGGTCAGACATAATTAGGAAACAGAGCTCAGGCTGCTGCTCTGCCTAGGGAGGTAGCACATACCCCTTTCAGAGTGTCTTACAGAGGAACTTTGTCCTTGGTAGAAGTCAATTAAGTACATTTTCCACACGATGCAGGCGATTCCTGTGGTCCCTATGTACAGTGGAGAAAGTATGATCTGGATGCACTTTGCACATATGCCAGAAATGCAGATGTAGGCCAGATGAAGCAGTCACAGATCTCAAATCCCTTTTTCCCTTCCCTGATTTGCAGCTGTTGAATTCATTAGTAGTGCACATAAACAAAGTGGGCTCAAATTCAGAGTACACTGTGAATGCTTTGGGCTGTAATCTGGATGGGTGGTGGAATAAAAAGTCAGATCAGGAGTCAGTTTCTTTCTGAGCTGCTCTCTTCTGTCACAGGAGCAGGTTATAACCCTTATGCTGTAGATTTTCCTCATTCACTGCTTTCCTTGTCAGCTCCTTTGTTTGAATAGGAAATGTCTACATATCTGTGGTGGTGGGAGGAGATGAGAATTAGGATGTCTCACCCCAGAAGATCATCAGTCCCTTTCAAGCACCAGGCAGGAATGGGCAGTGTCTGGAGGTGGCTGCCCGGCTGCCACTGTTCTGTGTGTCTGTCTGCCAGGTCTGGGTGCTGAGTGCTGTTCCTGTAGCTGTGTGATCGCTGAAATCAGGATTAAGTTCTCATTTCTTAAAGAAACTGTGTGTGTTTATTTTAAATCACATCTTTTTGGAAGAAAACCCAACTGTTTAACCATGGCATTTCCAGGAAGGTGGGAAAAATGCCAAATGGAAGCAAATGTAGTTTTTACTGGTTGTGAGAAGCAGACTTGAGGATCTGTGTTACATGTGGCTGCCATCACTGCAGAAGTTGTCTTCCTCTGCACAGGGCTGAGCTTCCCCCTGTAAAGTCAACATTATAGGAAATCATTTCAAGCAGATCTGATGTCTTACCTCAGTGCCAGACGTGGGAATTTCTCTGTTGGCTTTTAATCAGTTGCAATAATAAAAAAACACTTTGGCTTGTCCTCAGCACCTGAAACATACCGTTATGATTGTCAGTGATTTCATCCCAGTTGTTTTTTTGGATCCAAAGAGTTTGGATGACTTTTGTTGAGTCTGTTCTGTGAACATGGAAGAAAGTCATGTTAAGTGCCAGAAGCTGGGAGCTGAGAAAGGCCTCAGCCCTTGTGTAGGCAGGGCTGTGTTGAGGGTCACTGTGGTGTAAGTGAACTCTTCCATGGAGTCATGTGTGTATTTGAAAAGTATAGACCAGACTTGCAGGCAGTGGGCATCTACCAGGGGGTCTGTCTTGATTTCCTGCCTCCTCTGGGAGCTGCTCTCCCTGTGAACTGGGGGTTGTGGCTGGCATTAGGAGCCGGACTGAGGCAGTGCTGCAGTGAGCTCCCCTTCCTGTGCTGCTGGGAGGAAGGCAAGCAGCGTGAGGCACAGGTGAGCTGCCAGGCCTGACAGAGAGTGCCAAAAGGCAGATCTCCACAGGGGCGTGAATACTGTAAGGGAACATCAGCTGGCCTAACTTCATCTCGAAAGCTGCCCTTCGGTACAGAACTGTCACTGGATCCTGCGAGGAGCTGTGGTAATGCACCAGAGTCTAACACAGGAAAGGCAAGGTGGCAAGTGCCCCTGAGAGGGACTCCCTTCACACTCTGCACTTGTGTGCAGAAACCAACAGGAGCATCCCGGAGCAGGAAGACTGGCAGAGTGTTTTCTCAGAAGTTCTTCCCTTGCCTTGTATCTTCCAGTGCTTCAGGAAAACATCAATACTTGAGTAAAATATTTTTTCTTTATTTTTTTAAATTAAAAAAAAAGCATTACTTAGAAGAGAAAGTTCTACTGGAGCTTGTCATGGGGAAACACTCAAGTCATGCAGGTGCAAAGAGGATGGTGCAGGACATTTTGTGTGCAGAACGGTGTAATGACACTTGCATAAGATGCTCTGCTTGTCTCCCAGCTCAGACCCACTGTGTTGTAGCTTTATCTTTTTTAGACACTGTGTGAATCAAGTCAGGAGCAGGAGTTTGAAGCAGCAAGACAGCTGCTATCCGCTCCTTGGAGACAGGGAAGTATCAGCATGCCACCAGACCTGCTTATATTACATGGGCAAAACACACTCAGTTCCCTTCTTCTGTGTGTTTTTCATCTAAAGGTTAGAGCACAGGCTGAAAGAAGAGGGACTTTGAAGGGCAGGGCCCTCTGCCTAATTAGGCATTAGGCCCCTTACAGTAAACAACTAAGTCAGAGGTGTTCTCCTAAGTGGTCTAACTCCTATTGTACAAACCCACAAAGGAGTAATGTTGTTCAGTTCCTGCTTTCCCTTGATGTTCACCGGAGCTCGCTCCCAAGCACTTTCTCTGCCTGGAAGCCTTCTCTGTGGCCAGGGAGACGCTCGTCCTGTTGGATGTGAGACAAGGAGGGCAAGGATCATTGTTTCCGGGGAAAGTACTTTTGGCAGTGAGTGTTTACCTGTGAGAGCCAGGAACAAGCTTGGGTGCCTGCCAGTCCATTCTGAACCTGTGATTTGGCCAGTGTGAGGTAGTAGGAGGGAGAGCGCCCAACAAAAGTGTGGAGAAGCACACCTAAAAGATCAGTTTGTCCAGCTGCGTCCTCTGTGTCCATGGGTAGCTGAGGCCCTAGCACTTCTTTTCATGTGCTGACCATGCTGCAAGGAGCAGCAGTCTGCTGCAGAGGGGAAGAGCAGATTGGCAGCCTTCTCCCTGTTTGGCCTTTGGCGAGATGTGTGCCCTCCGGAACGAGCTTGGAGAAACGCTTCCCTAGCAGAAGGCTTGACAGCAATTTAAATGGCTGATCAAGGCCAAAGCAACCTGCTTTTGCTTCCAGCACTGTGTGTTGAAAGGCAGCCCACCTCTCCAACAATCCTATCCTCTTCATGTTCTTTCTGGCAGCTTCCACCGTGGTTCCTCTGCCTTGAAACACATCTCGTGATCCTGCTTTAGACCAAGTGGTAAAAGGCTGGTGTGAGTGGCATGGCTCTGCTCTCTCAGTAGTTAGCTGCAGTTAACTGGCCACGTGTGACAATTTAACATGTTTCGGCTCTTTCCTGACCCATTCTCCAGACAACTTGCTTTTCTGCATCATCCCAGGGTTTCTGGAATCTCTCTTATAACCCCTGGCTTTTAGTCGGAGGCTTCAGGATTATTTTGTTTTTTATAGCTTTTCAAATTGTCCAGAGGTCCTGCTGGAATTCTTGATTGGCTACCAGGTCTGGCATAAAAATGAGCTGAAATATCCATATTCTCCACTGTCTTCTTTTTGTTGCTGGACAGGCAAGTTGTTGCTTTCCTGAGATCTTATTTCTCTGCAGAGACCCTGGAGATGCAGGAAGAGGGCTCAGAAAGTACCTCCGTTTAGGTAGAACAGGGGACAGAAGTGTCCACGCAGCTGCTAACAGTGACAAATGTTGTGGGGAGAAGCACTGTCTGTATTTTTTTGCATTAGGAGGATGAGGAGACATTTATACAGAGAGAAAGGAAAGCACAGTTTAAGTATATTTACTATTCATTTGAGTTTAAAAACCCATACATGTTTATAATCAAATAGATAATTCAAATTTACTGAAGTATGCCTTCAACAAGGAAATACTGCAAGCTAAGGGCTTTGTGATTGCTTTGTTGATGGAGGATAGACTTTGGTGAGGTTATTACAGTATCGACTTTAAGAGGATGGATTTGCTAACAGGGCAGGTGATCTTGTCTGGCCTCAGCCAAGGAAAAAAAAATGAGGGAAGTTAAGAAACTAGTGCCAGCTTGTGGCATTAGCTGAGTAATCTCAAACAGCCATAAATATATTGTAGTTCTAAAGTTTTAGAGATATATGGTAAGGAAAAGGAAGAGTTCATTCAGTAGACAGGATAGTGGCAGTCAAGAGAATTAGCTTACATTTTTATTAGGCATTCTCATTAAGAGAATGGGAGAGCAGGATTTATTCACTTCCTGACTCATAAGGCTTATTGGGGATGTTTCAGTACTGAGATCCTTAAGCATCTCAAACTAATGAAAAGATCATTTCAGGGCTCTTGAACTGCTTTATAGCTTGTGATAACAGAAAAGATGTGTTCATTTCGGGAAAGATTGTTTAACTGGGAAAGAAATGTTCTTAAGCACTGGCAGAGCAATATGCTGGCAGTTGTTACATGCATATGTAATACCATAGTTGAATATGGATCTAATCTGTTTACCAAGAAAGCAAATAAGATTGTGGGCTTTGCCCTTGCTCAGAGCAACAGTGAATTAACCTGAAGAGATTTTGTTTCTTATGCCAAGAGATTGTATCTTATATTAAGAGACTTTTGTATCTTATTTGGAGAGATTGTAGAGGTTCTGACAGATTTTTCTGTAAAACAAATGTTAAATCTGAAGACATCGTAAATAGATTTTTATCTAAAGCACTGGAGGTTTGATTAATTTTTAGTTTTATTGCCTCTTTTTACATTTTTTATTAATTCATTGACTAAATGAATTAATTAGTTATACATTATTAATGTTAATAATTTAGTTAGTAGCTGTTAAATGTTAATTATTGTTTATTAGCTATACATTAATGTATACTTTATGCCTTAGATAAAAGCACAAATTGCCATCTTTTGAATGAATTTTGAATTAAGTAAATTAATTCTTTCCTAGTGTCCAAAGTGTAATATGGTGTATTGGTTTAAAAGAACTGACATCAGTGACATTAGTTAAGCCGCAGACAAGACTGAGAGCAGGATTTGGTCAAAAGGACTGAATAAACTTGTTCATTTTAATAATGCTCTGCATAGCCTATGCCAGCAAAATATTTCCATACCAACTAAATATACCAACCATTATATACCCTGCATGCATCCTGTGAAATCCTACTGATTAAAATAGCTCTGCTGAGAGCTTTTCAATCTCCTCCATTAAACTTGGAGGAGTATCTAACCAGAAAGCCTTTAAATAGGAAAATGTCCTCTGTTCCAGATCTTCGATGACCTTTATTGCCTCCCTCTCTCCTGCCCTGTTGCATGTTTCTTGGATTTGCCACTGAAAGCCATTAACAGCTCAAGAGCTAAACCTGCTCATCAGATTGACACAGGTAGTGAGTAGTCCAGCTTGAGGCTGGGAAATCAGCTCCTCTACCTAGATCCCTCCGATTCCCTGAGGCTAGTCAAGATCTCTGGTAAATCTTCAGAAAAAGGGACAATAGGATCTCTTCCTGTAGTGTATTCTGCATGGAATGTTTCTAAAATTTTTCCAGCCAACATAAACGCTTACCTGTCTAGGAACAGAAGGTAATATTGTGTATTTTGCTGATCTGGTTTATCATTTTAAGGCTCTATTTAGTTGACCTCCTGCTGCTGGTATTTGTTACATTTCCCAGATAGTAAAATTGAGCCTGTCTGACTTTCCATAACCGCTGGGAAAAGGGTCCTCTCTGCTCCACTCCTCTCCACAAGTCCCCACTGGCCCTCTGCTGACAGCTTCTCAGCACTTACATGAATTGTCCCCGGAAGTCTGGACCTGAGCACACAGCTTTTGTTTCATTTTTGGACAGGCCTGTGTATGCTGCTCTTCTAAGTAAGAATCAAGATTGCATCCAGCTGCTCCAGACTATTTAAATTTTTCTGAAAGCGTGTTTGTCCTGGAACAGCCGCACTGAAAGGAACAGAGGAGTGGGATATGCCAAGTGTCTCCTTGGCAGCTCTGAGCAAATCCTGCCTGATAACATGTTTCTGTTTGTTGCTCAACAGTGGAGTAAGTTTATCGAAATCTCAATGATCATAATTAGGCTTCAAAAATTAACATTGTGTCAGCATACAGAAAAGATATTGGATGTTGCCTTGGAGTCAAATTTCAGACTTGGTGTCACTAGTTCCTGTATGTGTGGTACATTTGTCAGGGCAATGACATCTTTAACCTCTTCTTCAGCAGGTGTTCCCATCTAAGGCCAGTAACAGCTCTAGTATAAAGCATCTTGTCCGTCCTTTTGGTGCAGAATATACAGAGGCAGGCCGTCAGGTGCTGAAAGAACAGTAATGACCCCTTTCCAGCCATACTTTACTTTCTTTAAAATCCTGTATGAGTAGCTTCATTTGATGAACAGCTCCTTGGAATGCAGTGAGTCAACTGAGAGAGTCTAGTTTACTTCATCAAATACCAAATTAATCTCTACCTCAGCAGAATTTATTTTTGGTGTTTCTGTGATTAAAAAAATTAAAAATCAACCACACAGAGTTTGAGGGTTTCGTTTTTGGGCATTGGGTCTTTCTGGCTTATTGTTGTTACAACACCCATGGGACCTGTTGAAGTCTGGAGATGGCATTTGACCTGGAAAACATCTCTCAGAGGGTAGGGCACAGCCCAGAGTAGGGCACAGCCCAGAGGCCAATAAACACCATACAGATACCTTTAACTTCTCAGCATTACCTGTCTTGTGCCAGGCAGGGAAACGGATTGATGCAGCACTCAGCTGACTTGTTTCTGGACTTCATTCATGGAGTCCTCATCAACAAGGTCTGCTCCTGCCTCCCTCAGCACTGGTGTGTCATATATTTCCAGAGCAGAGTGTGGCACTGAAGTGAGTTTTGGGAAAAGCAACTTTAATATTTTTCTGTATTATTTGTGTGCACCACACGCTGGTGGAGTTTTCCTGCTGCACTTTCCTCCTTACTCTGGTTGCTTGTTTCTGCTGCTGAAGCCTGATCGTTTTTGAAGGATCTGATCATAATTCAGTAGCTGTGCAGAAATCCCTGAGAATGTTTCTGTAGGTTTTAACTGTGTTGTGTGTGCTTTTGCAATGTGTCTTCTGTGGGTGTGTCTGTGCTGCAAGACTGGGATATCCACCCTCAGGCGTCTGAAGAACTTTCTTTGTCCTTCAGGGAGAGTTGGTTTAGTTCAGATGTGCTGCTGCTGGGATCATTTTTTGTCTTCTTCAGTAATGCAGCTATGTTTTGAATCTAACTCCTCAGCTAAAGTAAAAGTGTATTTGAGAAAGAGAAATGAAAAGAAATGAAATGCTTCTGTTACGTGTAAAAATAAAAGTCTCTTTACAGTTTTATTTATTGAGATGGGGGTGGATGAGATAATGCCTTTACAGATGAAAACCATTCTCACAGATGGGGGTCTGCAGAATAAATTATTTGATCCTTTGTCCTTTTTTTGTGAATATTTGAGTATTACTATGCATCGTCTCAAGCTCTGATTTAGATACAAGTTGCAGGAAAGTAACATCAGTGTCAGGTATCTGAAAGAAAGCAGGAGGCAGGGAAGCAGCCTTGTGCAGGGCAAGCGTACGAAATGTCATGGTCAGGGGACTGAGAGCAAGCAAGGAAGCTCAGCATATTTGGCTGAGAACTGATGTGAAGAAATCAGAGGATTTTTTATGTCTTAGCATTTTTAGGCTTTCTTACAAAAAATGAGGATTTGGAGTACTAAGCTCAGAAGGAACGCAGCTGCTGCTGCTTGGATAAGTTTACAAATACCCAAGTGTAAAACAATTGCAAATATGAATGTGCATATGTATTTTAGGCAGACAGACTAATTGCAGTATCTCTAAAATTGTACATACTACTGTCCCATACCGCACAGTTGCTTTAAATTTCTGTTTGTTTTCCAAATTGTGGATGCTGGTTTTGCCTGTCTTCATGTGCATTTAATACATCCTGTAATATTTTATTTCTTGTATATTTGCCTCATTCTTCTGTTATGACACTGGCATTAGTTTGATGTCTTTCCTAGCAAAAAGGCCCTGCTATTCTCCAAGACTTTTTCTTCCTTATCAAAGTTAATGGTTGTAGAAGATGTAATTCCTTTTAGCAGTGGAACTGTCATCCTCGTAATTCTCTCAAGGGGTGTTAGTGGCAAACTCAGTTTGGCATATGAGCCATAGCTGTTCTCTGGTATTTTGGTATTTTGACTGGCAGAAAGCTGGGTATAGACAGTTTGCTGTATAGGTTATAGGTACAAAATATTTGTCTTACTAATAGATGGTGTCTCTGAAATTGTGAAAAATTATATAAGACAGAGTGTACAGTCAGGTAGTTAAAGGGAATGTAGGGAACTTATAGGAGAGTTTAGACTTAAAGTTGTCATGTGTAACTTTGAGTTTAGCATTACCTAGTTTATGAATATTTAATCATCTCCTCTAATATTTCCTTGTCATTTTCCTTTTTTATCCCTTCCTATTGAAATATTTCTAGATTAAAAAGAAAGATTTTTGAGGAGAAGTAAATGCTGACAGGAGGAATAAAAGCACTGTTAACAGATCAAAGTATTTCAGGTAACTGCAGCAGATTTGCATTGATATAGTTTTGAGATTAAGATGCAAACAGCTAGAAGCAGTGTATCATCCTCTTTAGACTTAATTTATAGTAAAAACATGATTATTTTCATATTATGCAACAGACATAAACCAGCTAAGAAGTATTTTGCCAGTGTGGGGAGGGAAGGGTTGAAAGCAGAAGAATGGCGAGGAGGATGGCAGATTCCATCAATGACCTTGCAGCTGGGAATGCCAAGGCCTGGAGAATAACAGTGTGGGAAACCATATATTATGCCTACTGCTGTTTATCCTTTGTCTGTTTGAGAAGAAGAATTTCTGTGTAGAGATAACGCAGGTGTTTACAGAAACTTAGAGGCTCTCTCCCAGACATGCTTGAGCTCCCTGTCTTGGGAGAGAGATCAAAATAGAGATCATAAAAAGCAGGGAGAAAAATCACAGCATGGTGTTAACCCATGTGTGTGTGGCCCTTTGGTAAATGGGTGCAAGCAGCAGCCCTGATGCCCTGCCTGGGACTGGGCTGAGCCTGACAGTGCCTGCGCCCTCATTTCGGGTGTCTGCAGCCCAATGTGGTTTGGGGATCCTCTAGCCAGCAAGATGACAAAGTAAATTTACTCTTTGCATTTCAGCTGTGTTTTTTTGGCTGTCCTCAATCAGCTGTGTGTTGATTCGCACAACCACATAAAAAGCAGGTCATTTGACTACAAATTCAGGAAGAAAAAACCCTCTAGTTCTCAGTAGTAGCTGTTAGTTGTATGGCATGCTCTGAAGTAAAGTTTTGTAAATAAAACTCCTCCGGTTTGAATATGAGTCTAAGGTGAGTAATTCAAGCAAGTTGGAATCAGTGATGGTGAGTGACACTTTGGTATTGCTGTGTGTCTAATATGTATTTTCAACAGATAGGAAGCGTGTAACTATGTCATTTATAATTAATGTTTCTTCCTTGAATCTGAAAGATTGTCTAGGAAAAGGAATTTTATCTTCATGGGATGATGATTCTCTTCATTGTAAGAAGAGTAACAGTTAGAAGGATTACTGGGGGCATATTCAAGGAAAGGGCAGAAAATCTATTTGGAAGAGATGGGAGGCAGATGGAGGAAGAGAGGCAAAGAAAACATATGCACATTCTGGGAGAACCACAGTTGGTCTTTGCTGGCTGAGTTTTTAGTGAAGACGTACTTTTTTTTTTTGCATTCCTGAAGGGAGGTTGAGAAGGCTGTGAATAGAGTAGGAAGGTGTAAAGAGCTTGAAGATTTGAACTATAAGGAGGCTGGAAACATACAGTCTGCAGAAGTGGTACATTAATTTTGTGGACCAAACTTGTCAAAATTAGTCAAACACCAAGTAGATAAAGCTGGAGGCAAGTCAGTGTTTAAAAGCTGGGACTTATTTTTCTGTTGGCTGCTTTTTGATGCCAAATAGCTATGTTTAGATTATTTGTGCTTGGCAGATCAAATGTACCATGTTGTTTGGATACAACCCTTAGCCATTCCTGCTTCACCTTGTTCCTTGACTCTATGATCTGCTGCTTGGAGCTGTGCCCAGAGACCATTCAGAAGCTAAAATCTAGCCTGTGCCTGTTTGTTAGGCAGCATTTTATTGGAAGTGCCAGCAAAATTGCTTCCTGGCTTTTATTTGGGTTTGAGGGGGAGCCTGACCTTCAGAGCATTAGAGATTTTCAAGGTTGGGATATTTGCAAGGTGGGTCCTTGCTGCTCCATTCCTGCTGCCTGGGGAGGGTCTCCAAGAGGCATCCCAATGGTACTCTCTCTCCAGAGCCTGGCAGGTTCACGCTTTTCAGTGCTCCACAAAGTTCTCCCCACATCACAGTGCAGGTCTGGTTAGGATTTGTAGCTCCAATATTATTGAGCTGAGTGGATTAGTTTATGACTGTGTAGGCAGTTGATTTTTAAGTGAATAATGTAATTCTTGTTTGTTTGTGGGAAGGCTTGGCATAACCACTTAGTTGATCCAAGAAACACAGAAATGCCAATCTGCAGAGTATATATAAAGCTTTCAAAATGGAAAGAAGAACGCAAAGATACATCATCAAAAATATATCACCGTGACCTGTTCCACTTCATATTGCTAGTTGCTGTCTTTATACCTTGAGTGGTTTAGTGCCTTGTATAAGGCATGGATTGCTGCATCTTCCATGGCTCAGATGAGTCAGTAGTTATGGAGGTCATGCCAGGTGCTGGAGGTCTCTCCAGGGCAGATCTTGAAAGGGAGGTGCAAGCTCTGAAGTGTTTGAGAGGCATGTGAAAGTGTTATAGATTGACTGCTTCAGAGCATGCAAGGTGATCTATCTTTTCAAAAAGCCACACTCGTAAAACTGCTGTTACAATGACTGAAATTTATTAACATTTTAAAAAAGAAGGCTCATAAAAGGGTTTAATGCATTCAGGATTGCATGGGCAGCCAAGTGCCCTGGAGGAAAATGGTGTAAATCTTTTCTTTGTCTTTAAATATACAAAAGATTGGGATGGGCTCCTGAGAGCTGCCAAGATTGACAAGGAAAGCTTACGGACAAAGCCAGAAATGACTTATAGATCAGTTCACCATTGACTGTCAGCAGGAGAATAGTATGGCATTTTGCAGTACTTCTTTTCAAATAATATATTCTAAACAGTTTTTTACTTTCAGTCTGATTGAAAAAAGCCAGTGTTGCTGCTTTAGCATTACACTTTTGACTCCCATGTGGAAGCCCACGCAGGCCTCGAGTTCATCCCAGCCATGCAGTTCAGGAGCAGCACTGCCTTGAATGAATGGGACTTCTTACTTCCTTTCTCCCAAGGGCACAGAGGATGTAACATGTAGTAGAAGGGGCCAGTCATTTCCAAATTTTGCTGCTTGGGAGCTGTGGCCATGCCAGCAACAGAGGCATTATGTCATTCTGTGCCTGCTAAAGCTTCATGTCACCACAGTCTTCCTGGACAGTCACCCACATGTGAACACAGCTACTTCTATGTCTGCCACTTCCTTATAGCCACTGAGGTTTTGTAGTGAATACTGGTGTTTGCTTGAAAAAACAGCTCAAATTAAGACCATGATTTATGTGTCACTTGGTTTGGGACGTTACTTCTGTAGTGTCAGTGCTTATAAACTTGACGTTTCTGAATGCTTTTGAATATCATCTACTAAGAACCATATTTTAGGTACTTAAGTTAGTATTTTGGAGAAGGGAGGTAAGATGCTGCTTTTAACAGATGACCTTCAGCCCTCAAGGAGTAGAGAATTGTAGGCTTATTACATAAAATGCATGTGTCGAAATACACTTAAAACTGAGTGCTAATAAGGGTTACTTATTTATATAGTATGTAATTGACAACATCCACAGGGTAGAATTTGTACAAAATGAAAGTGAAGGTATTGCTTCCAGTTTTACTCATGTCAGTTTTTTCACAGGTGGCATTCAGCAGTCTTGGTGTTTTGCCCAAGGTGAAAACACTTTTGTCCAAAGAGGTTTAAATAAAGCAATGTTGATGTTAAACAGGACATTCCCACTGTAGTGCTACCAAAAATCTGTACATCACCCATTCCTCTTGGCTCTGGGCATAGGATACATTTCCTAGGTGGTTCAGGGTCCTCTTCCATAGCACAGTCAGAGCATGGTTAGACATTTGCTTTGCAATCAGCTGCACATACAGAGATGCTACCAGCTGGTTTCTGTAGTGTTCCAAAGCCCTCCCAGCTCTGCCAGCTGGAGGATTCATGTGAATGGGGTCTATATTGAGGTCTATATTCCCACTTTGTACTAAATCCATCCAGTTATTTGGTAAGTATCCCTGTGAAATAGGTTGTATCAAACTGACAGTTTCCTGTGTCAGCAGTACTGCAGGAACAGAAATACTCAACCAACTCTTCATCTTTTTCACTATATCCCCCAAGAGGAGACATTTTAAAATAATTTCCATCCTTGTAAATTGTAGACTTGAACACTCAATGCTCTGCAGAGTATATCTCTGCACTAGCATTTACTTAGAGTAAAATGTTGTGGACAAAGCTGTTGCATCTAAGTAAATGTCTGACTTGGTCCACTTCTCTTTTCATCCCCCTATAAGATTTTATTTTAGATTATCCTCAGTAAGTGCAGCACTTGAGTGGCCATAGGCTTGGCAAAACACAGATAATTTACAACTGTTGTTTGTATTCATTTTTGTAGTTCTGAAGTTATTTTAAAAATACAGCCTAAAGGACTTCTTCCAGAATTAATATGTTTTCACATAAATCTGGAAATGCCTAAACACCTGCTCAGATCTCCAGGAAAGTGCATCTAGTTCATTAGTTTCACGCTGAAGTGTTAACATTTTAGGTTGTTTTATTAGGAGAGAACAAAGAACTCCTGCCTTGTTGAAAATTTGTTACACAAAATAAGGATGAAGGGGTTCCAAAACAGCTAATGCTAAGCATTAGAAACTGAATAAAGCTGTGCAGATTGGAAGGATTTCCAACACATCTTAGCTTCCAGTTCTTATGGAGTCCTGCCCTGTGAGAGCTGCTGCTGCTTGGTTAAGGGAGAACAGGAGTGAGATGAAGCATAACTCTGAAAAGCTGGATCTTCGTGTTCACAAATTATCAGTGGGCTATTGAAAACTATAGGACTACCCCTTTGGAAAACTAGCTCCTACCAAAAAAAAGGTCCAGTATTTCTCCCATTGCAGAATTGACTTCTGTTCTGGCATTTGCTTGGCACAATGGGGAAAAGGAACAATCTATCAAAGAGTTCTTTATGGTTTTCCCTGCCTGAGCCAATGTGCCAGTCTGCCCCACGCCACCTTGCTGTGCTCCCCAGAGGCAGCACCACAGCTGGCAGCTGCTGGAGCATGACTGGCTGGTTACCTCCCCTGCCCAGCCCAAAATGCCAGAGAGGCTTGGCACTGCTGTCAGAGCTGGCGCCTGGCAACCTTCTCCAGGGCAGTAAGGTAGCACGCTCGGGTGCAAGGGACCTAGAGCCAGGCCAGAGCTTGATGCTTTTGTTATTATTATCATTATTGTTGTTGTTATTATTACTACTCCTATTGTTATTTTCCAGCACTGGTTTTTTTTTTTTTGTTTCATTAAGGAAGATTTAAGCAAGAAAGAAAACTTGCCATTTGAGTTAGTTTTGTAAGTTGTCTCTTGGTAGCATCAATCTACACCTGGTTATGGGATAAGGGGTGTTTGGGGGGTTTCTGAAGTTCAGATGTATAAACCTTCAAGCACTGAATGGGAATTGCTGAGACCTAGTGCTTTGGTTACTTGTCAGAGATTTTGGAGACTACTTCTGTACCCTGTTCTGCCTTACCTGTGTAGTCACTTTTATCAAGTCATTGCCCTGTCATATTTATTATTCTTTGTGTAAAACAGAATATTGATCTTAGATATCTGCAGTAAGATAAATTAAGAACAAAATTATGTATTTGCTGCTTCTTTTTTTTTTATAAATATTTTACCATCTAAACATCAGCAGTCATTCCCAGCACACTTACTACTAGTGAAAATGTTTATCTTTTCAGCTGAGTCTTTTAAGTGCAATGAGCAGACAGCCTGTCTTAAGTTAATTTTTATAGCGGTGCACTACTTAAAAATCAGTCATTTGCAGCAGAGAAAAAGCTTTATTGAGATTTGTTATCAGAAAGAAAATTACTTTTCCTAGATTGGAAATGTAAGCCAATGTGTGGGTAATGGTGTTCACTAAATTATATTGACTGAAAATATGAAGAAAGTAGAGTTATGTATGAATATATAATATTAGGACATGTTGGAAGAGATTATACCTAATTTGTATATAACCTGATGAATTTTGCTGCAGTAGACATTATCTCCACTGATAAATCATGCTTATAGCTTCAAATAAAAACCATACACACATGTGAGCCTTTTCTTCTTAAGACCACAGCCATTCCATGTCTGTGTTGTAGCAGTATCTAATTCCTGAATGTGGTGCAACTGGTGCAGCTGCTTGAGCTATTGGAAAGAAGGAGTTAGCACCCAGTGTCTGTGCTGTCCGTGTGCTTTTGATTTGCCCAAGGTCTGAGCTTCTGCATCCTGCTGCAGGCAGTAAACTGCCACTTCCCAACAGCTGCCTCGAGTCTGGGCTGTGGGAGTAAATGACTTTTCTTACAATGGAGTTCCAGCATATCTTAGTCTAGTGGTACCAGTGGTCCGAGCTCAACAGCAGAATTCCATGGAGGTCACAAATTCCCTAGCTTGTCCTAAGCAGTGGCAGCTCCCTTTGAGAGGGGTACAAAGCCCTGCTCCCAGGGCTAACTCAAACACTCTGCTCCTTACACTATAACTATATCCACAGGGAACATTTGCTTTGAATATTAAATTATTATTGGTAGAGGAAACAATAGTTGGGCTGGATTTGGCTTTTCAATAAGCAGATTTTACTAGGTGAGACTTGTTTCACTCAGATGTTTATTGACCTTTCTTTCCCCTGAAATGATTATTATTTTCACATTTTTCTTTAGCGTGGTACACCTTTGTGGAGAAAATGAACTCATATCAGACATTGATTTTTGTGTATTTGTATGCATGATGCTTTCTCTATTCCTTTGAATTGCTCTGCTTTTGGAACTAAAGTTGGTATTCCCAGAGTGTTTTAATGCTTTTTATCCACAAATTACATTTATATATTCTCTGTACCAAGTGTTGCTTCATCTATCTCCAGTTCTGCATTACACAAAGCAGATTCTTATCCTCAACTGATTTGTTTCGAGACCCTCCAAGTACTCATATTTCACTAGTGAAGTGGACATTGTTGGGCTAATGTTTCAGAACCCAAATGGAGCCTGCCCTGTCCTGGTACAGGGCAGTTAATGCTCATAATGTTGGGTCACTCTGCAACTCACATATTAAATGAATATTGTGGAATAGTGTCAGAGAGAGGATCCTGAGCCCCGACTTTATCCCTGCTGTATCTCTGGAATTGCGCATGCAGAATATAATTCCAGCATGTGTTAAGGCAGTTTGGGTTGAGCTGCTGCAGCCCCCACGTTTGCCCTCCTCACCACTGCAGCAGTTCTTGTGCTGGCATCCGAGCCAGTCTGCAGCCAGCTGCTGCTTCCAGGTGTCTTGGCAGCAATCACTGGTTACTTCTCAACTTGCTCAGCACCACAAAGCAATTAATATCAAATAATAAATTAGATATGTAAAAATTGTCAGCAATGATAAACTTGTCCCCTGCATGAAATGTGAAGCTTGTCATCATTTTGCTCTAAGCAGAATTTAAAGCTCATAGCCAGAGTTCTGGTGTTCATTTCAGTGGAAAAAGAAAAAAAAGTGAGAAGCTCATTTAATCAACCCTCAATGTAGGAAATTTTGTTGGCAAGTGTGGAGACATAACTAAAGACAAACCTTTTGAACATTGAACTGTTATTCTTGAGTTTTGCCTAATCAGATCACGCCCCTTCAAAACAGGTAACTACTTTCAATTCAGCTAGTCCACATGGTGACCCCAAGGACATTTGGAAAGGAGCTGGACTTGAGTCCATATTGTGTGCAAGGTGGAGAAAGTCTTAGTATATGAACTGGGAAGAACAATTATTTTTTGAGAAATACAGCCTTTTTCTAGTTACAGAGATTTGCATCAGACTTACGGCTTCAAGGTGGGCATCTGACACAGGGAGCTATGGCACAGCATTTTCTGGTCTGTTATGCTGATGTGGAAATGGATAGAGGCAAGAGGAGGAAAGTATTTAAAAGAGATAATAGAATTACTTTTGGGAGAAAGCCTGTCCTAGAAGGTTAGGAAGACTGTACCAAGAACTGACTTAGATGCTGAAAATACAGACTTCTTTTGAATGAAAATATTCAGTGCTCGCTACAGGTTAACTTTCAGGAAGTTAGTATGAAACAATTCTAAGTACAGAACTGATCTTAGAGTTCATAAATCCCCAAGTAGGTGCTTCTTATTCAGAGTGTTAATGTGTGCTAATGGAGGCAAGGTTATCTAACTGACTGGTTTTGTCTTTATTTCTGTGTGGGCAAGCTGGAACTTCCTTGCTGAAGTTGAAAGCTGATTTTATAGAAGGGGGGAAATGCGACATCTAGCTCTGTTGTTATGAAGTGGTAGAGAAGCCCAATCCTGGACCTCCTGGAGGCAGAGGAGGAGGTTCCACTGTGGGAGCACCAGGCATGTTGGGTGCTCATCTTCTGGACATGTGGATACACACATTTCAGTGAAGGTGACTTCTCAGCAATTCTCTCTTTCTTGGTCCTTCATGAAATACCTGAATAAATCATGTTCTATAAATTGCACTTTATCCTTTTATGATATTAGAATCAAATTTTTCCACAGCATTAATGCCGTCCACAAGTTTAATCACAGAATCTGCATTTAGGCTTGAATTATCTAATGGTGGTGATTCTCTAATTCACCAATGTGCTTTCTGTCTTGAAAACTACTGTTCATAGATGTTCCTTTTAATTTTTGGATGAAGGTACCTTCCTTAGAAAACAAAACATAATCTGCAGAGTGGTAGAAGATTTTTTTAATACCTTGGCCACATTTTTAATACATTTGGAATTACCTAATAATCAGGTAGCTTGATTGCTGGGGATTTCATTTGAATAGCTTAGTTAACTTGCAGGCTTAGTCTGTTGAAAATTGCCCACTTTTTGTTCTTAGGCACGAGTATTTTTACGTTTACTACATTTTTAAAGTCAGTTGTATTTTTAGTTTAATTAGGTCTTCTAGTGAAATTATTTTAACTTCTTTCTTCCTCCATCTGAAAGATGTGCATAAGGGATGGTGGGAACAATAGGTTTTTCTCTTTCTTGACATTAGAAGTGATATTGAAAATATTGGTAGGAAATCCTAAACTGGATTTCTCAGTGTCACTTAGCTTTGTGACATGAAGATTTTGCAGTGAAGGGTGGAGGTGGCTGATATCTGAAACAAGTGGATGCCCCAGAACAACTGAATGACTTACTAATGATGTAATTTGCAGAGGGTAAGGTGATGATCTGGGATTTTGGAGTTTTGCATTGCAGCCATACTCCACAGCACACATTTTCTGGATGTGTTTGTGGGCAGACACCTTAAACTAAGGCTGCACAATTTCTCAGGTATCATGTGATTCTTTCGGTGTGAATTGCTAGAGTAAGTATGGAGGCTAAACATGCTGAAAACAAAATATATGTGTACCCCAAATGAGTTTTGTTTGTTTAAGGGAGTTGAGAAGGATCCTTTCTCACAGAAGAAAAGCAAAATTTTCCATGTTTGCTAAACCCAGGTTATCAGTAATTTTGAGTGGAAGAAAAATGGGAACTGTGTACCCGCTAGATAAATTTCTTCAGCAAAGTGATTTGGCCCTAGTACAAATTGAGTTTTATATCAACAGCAAGAAAATAGTGTTTTGACACTAGCACTACAGGTCTTTCAACACTGATGAAATGGATCTGGTCTTTTATTTTATGCTAAATTAAAGCTTTGTTATTATGAACACATGGCGGAGTAGCAGGAAATGTTTCCCTTTACTGACTGTCCTGCTCTGTGTTTTATTAGGTAGTATGGATAATTTCTCCAGCGTAGGCATATGAGAGGGACTTCTGTGCATATTTCAAGTTAGCTCCTGCTGAACATTTGGTTTATTTTAAATTTCTTCATGCCTATGAGATTTCTGTGTTCAGAAACAACTCACATTTGGTAAACATTTTTGTGTATTGCCTGGATACAACTCCTCTGTCAAGAGCATAGACAATCTGATGTGTTTTGTTACATGGTTTAAGCTAAGTATTTTTGTTGTAATTTGGCAAACTATGTTCTGGTATTTAGTTACTTTTTCAAAAGAAAAATTACAGGAATTCTGCCTCCATAATTGGCTTGGGTTGTTCTGGAAGGTGGAAAGGACCTGCACAGACTTCTAACTGCAGCAAGAAAGGTCCTAGGAACTAGCAGGAGTACAAGGAGGAAAATAATCTAAAGCTATTATAGCAATGAACCAATTTAATGGGGCTTTAGGCAGTGGAAAAACTGTCAACTTTCTAAAATACATTGCTTGGGTTTTTCTACATATTACAGCTTTGATGGAATTAGCAAATGATTTGTTACTTAGCTTCCTTTGGTAACAACAGTGTATATTCTTCTACTAATGGCAAGTTGAGCACTGGAGGCTCTACTGGTGTAAACCACATCTTTCTCTTCAGGGTGATTAATAGCAGATCTGCACTGGCTGAGATCCCCTGATGGTACAATGTGACTGAACCAAGCACAGCCTTGTGGTTACATTTCTAAGCCAGAGCAAGAGACTGACATTCATGCCCTACTCTGGCTGCAGGAGGGCAAATGACACCTGATTAAGCATAAAGCTAATAATCCAGAGATGCTTTTTGAACGTGTATGGTTTGGCCAAGTTAGTTTAGGCTGGATCAGCACTTTGCTTGGAGTAGCCATGCTGCTTTTGAGAAGCTCTCAAGTTGCACTTGCTTTGCATTGAACCATGTCCTGGGGCACAAGTCCTGCACTGTTTTATAACCAGCTGAATTATCAGGGGATCCATGAGGTAAAAATCGGTCTTTTTCTTTTAAATGCTAATCTCTAGACTTCAGTTTTAGGGACGATAGACTTCAGGGAAGTGACAGAAGGAAAGATTTGTACACTGAACTACATCCTTATATCCTCAATTCCACAGAGTCTCCGTGGATCTGCTAGAAGCAGTAAATAACCTTTTCCAGCAAACAAATGTAGCAGGTAGTTCAGTGGCAGGTAAAATGAAAACAGTTGTAGCTATATAAAGAACACAATAGACTGAAACTTTTTCTTCGTAAAAAATTGCACATAACATATAAACCTTAATAATAGTGAGCACCTTATCAAAATGTGTTTTCTGTATGGTTTTGATGCATTGCTATAGACAGCCCTCATGTGTCCAACCTTAGAAAAATGCTGTAATCCTGAAATTAAGGCTATACTTGTAGCTCCTGCCAGCGAAACCAGAATGCTTTCTGTGTGTGTAGGATGTAGTACTCAGATTCTTTAAGCAGAGGTGCTTACGCAGTGGTACTGATAATATGAATGCAGAGAATAAGCACTCCAGAGGGCCTTGTAAACAAGGCATTGAAAAATAAAGAAAATGGAAATTGTTATCTATGCTTGTCACAGGTCATAGAACTGAAAGCCACCCACAAACATAAGCCTTTTAATTAATGTTCCTTTCTTGCACTCTCTAACCAAAACCACAAGAGTGGCTCCACACTTGGAAAAGAGAATTAAATAAAAAAAAGGATAACAGACAAATTTTCTTCAAAATGTTGAAAGTATCAAAGCAAGAAAATATTTTGAGCATTTTCTATTCCCATGCTTAACATTAAAACAAAGCTACTGGTAAGTGATTTGTGTTCTGTCCAGGCCTCACTGAGCAACTCAGGCAGCTTGCACCAGATAGAGATCCTTTGGTTGCTTGTGAGATTATTTTTTGTTCTTTAATTACCAGCAGCATGACAGCGTGTATCTGTAGCTAGATAAAAAGGTACTGTGCTACTAGATAAGGTTGTCTAGCACTGTTTTCACTCACTTTCTCACTGCATGGAGGGGTGAGGAGGATTTTCTCAAATGCTGAGCTTAGTGGCTTGAGTTAGGAGCCAGGCTCCCCATGCTGTTGGTGAAAGGTAGGTGTCACCAGAGGGAGATGGAGAACGTTGGTCTTAGGGAGTATTTAGATATTCCATGTGCTGCAGTCACTCTTCTCTCTACCCTGATTGTCTGGGTAGTCTGAGAGGCAAACATCACCATCCACACTAGATATCCTGCATGGTAACATGAATGTCCACTTCTGTGATCAGTTGAAGTTACCTGAGCCTGAGGCATTTTTCTTCCACTGGAAATGAGTTCGTCAAGCTCAGAAGCTGAGATGGTGAAGCAGGCAGACTCCCTACAGATGGGGTCTGTATATTTACCTGAATTGTATATGCTGATGAGTCACAGCCCCTTTAGTATCTCATGGTGTCACACTGAGCTAGATAATTCAACAGCTTCAGCTGAGACAGTGGTGTCCAAAACACGGCCTTTTGTGCTGGTCACATTCTGAGTGCCTTTCTTCCAGCAGGATTTGTAAAAGTCAGTTTCCAAAGCTGTGTTGAAGGTTTTTCAGGACTTCACTATACTGTAGCATTATGAAGTGGATTTTTCAAGCACGAGGTTGTGGAACATGCTTGAGGGCATTTTTCTTTACTTAGTACCTTCAGCTGAAATAAGAAAAATCAAAAGAGGTGTCTTATCCTTCTCTTAAAGCACTATCTTCACTTACACTGCTGTAAAAATTACACAGTGACAGAGTTGTGGCTGAGCAGTCTGTGAAGAGCTTCTAAGAGTTTTTCTTTGTCTGAATCTCATTTTGAAATAAACGTTTGGGAAGGATGGAGGGAGGTCTTTCCTTACGTAATTCTCACCTTAGGTGCCCCATTTGTTTGTTAGCTGCTGCCTTTGTAATAATGAGTAGAGATCTTTTCCAGCCTTTACAGTTCTATGACCACCTGCTTGGGTATCACACCTGCAGGTGGAGCCTTTGAGAGGAGAACGTGAGAAAATGTTCCACCACTTAAACCTGTGCCATGTAGGCACCTCCAGTGGTTTTCTTGAGGTGTAGACCAGTACTTTAGTTCTACGATACCAATGGCATTTCTCATAAGACTTTTAGAGTCAGACAGACCTCACTATTGCAGACTCATATTCTATATCATAATAAAGCATAACACAGAGTGAACATCAAATCTAGCCAAATTACATTTTCCTTCATCCTTTTTCTTCTCAGTTAGCACAATCTCAGTCCTATGAAGTTGCATTCTGTTGCCAAATTTAGAGCCCTGTGTTTTAGAGGAGTGCTGGTGCTGGTGACACTTTAGTAAGTGCAGAAAGCAAAATGCTACCAGCATCATGTAGATTGGAAATTTCTTGTCCTAGTTTCTTGTCCTGCGTTTAGTTACATATGGGCAGCTTCAGTGCATTTTGATTTAATGAATGGTAACAAAGGCTGAAGTTGGATTTCTGTAACCACTGCATTGGGAGTCTAACAGGCTTCATGCTGGTGTGAATGCCACTGCATCTGCATGAATGCTCTTAACACTGTGCTGGAAAAGCTGTTCTTCATTGTCGGGGAGCTTGAGAGGCAGGGTTCAGCGGAGTTAGGTTTGACAAACCTGGTGTGAACCTGTGGGCCCCTCAAGTTTAACCTCATGTCTTTTCAAATTCACCATTTGAAGTCACACTTGTAAATTAAATCTCTTCAGTGGACTACCTTGGCTACAGCATGGTTATAAATCCTTTGTCTTATCTGAATCAGGTATATATCCCTCAGTGAAGTGGCATAATGAATGTTTGCTTAGGAAGCAGATGCAGCCCGTTAACTCTAATTTATTTTTAAAAAGCAATCCATCTTTAATGTATGAAGTAACCCCCTCCTAATTTTGCAAGTAATATTTTGTCATTTCAATTAAATTGCTTTGTTATTTTGTCTGAGATTTTTTTAGCCCATATTGTAAAAAACTTAATCAAGTGGATTTTTTTATTGAGAATGAAGTATTGGTGCCTTTCCTGAATTTGTGATGTTCTTAAGCTAATTTAGGAGGACAGCAGGCTGTTAGCAATGGGCTACACTTGTATGCTCTGTAGCCAAAACACTGAAGTTGTCATCAGACCTGTTGCTCCATCAAGACTTCATGTCTTAAAGGACTGGATAGAGGAGGATTTTTTTTGTCTGTATGGAGTCCATGTGGGCTGTTGTAAAGAGCTGGGTCTGTCAGTGATGGATAGAGAAGGGGAAGAAAACCATGGAAGTTCTCCATTGTAGTGCTGTGCCTGGAGTGTTGTGTCCAGTGTGGCAGACAGCGAGACAGAGTCCTAGGCTGTCACTCATCACCGTTCTCAGGGTTTTAGGTGAGATGCTTGCACCCTGTGCTTGCAGTAGGAAAGTCTCTTGAACCCCGGGAAAGCTGGGAATGAAGAGCTGAAAGACAGCCCCTAGAAGGTCTCCTGTGCCAGCCTCTTTAGTGCCTAGCCAGGAGGACAGCATTTCTACTGGTTGTATCAACATAAAATGTTAATAGAAATATTCAGTAGAAGATATTTTCAATAGAAAATCATGGACTGAGTAAAGCTTCCTTACTCTCAGCTTTCAGCCTGGGTTTTTTGCTGTTCTCTGGGAATGGAGAAGCAGCTCCCTCCCCGTGTCTTCCTGCAGCCCTGGGTGATGCTCTGCAGGAGCCGAAGGCAGTGCCTGCAGCGGGGCTCCAGCACCGCTCGCAGCTCGGACACGGCGGCGTGTAGCCTGGGGCAGGGCTGCACTTCCTGCAGGCAGCCGGGTGGGTGGAACCCCGCTGTCCTGTCCTTGAGGAAATCACAGCAGGGACTGCCGCTGCCGGGAATGGGTCTGCTGTCTTCTGCTGAGTCGTAGAGAAAGTGGGTTTGTTTGCTTCCAGGAAAGATTACTTTGGCATATATACAGAAGACAGAAGTGGAGTATGGCTGGCTGAGGATGATTCCTAGTGGAAATACACAGGTTGCCAAAGCCAAGTGAGATGTCTTGTCTCTGGTCTGTAGTCTTGTGTCTCCTCAAACCAATAATGTAGCAATTGCAGGAATTTTTAGGCTGCTAGTGAAGCAGGGGTGTCTTTTACACCACGGGAAGTGAGACACCACTTAAGCTGTTAAATAGAAATTTAACAAATCTCAATCATCTATAATGATTTAACATTTCAAAATTTTCTCCTTTCTCTAAGTGCATCGTTGCACTTTGTGTTGTTGCAGCTTTGTGTTTCTGTTGACATTGCAGCAATCTTTCCTCAGCAGTTAGGATGGATTGCAAACATAGCAATTTCTTTGGTTACAAGGTTAGGGCCTTCTCATGTTCTAGCCCGATCCTTTTCTGTATTGCTGGTGGTAGCATGGAGGAGAAGAGCAGATAATAACAGGCATTGGGCTTGTGGCTACCAGCTCATGGATGCCCAAGCTCTGACTTGGTAAGTGATTACCAGGTAGTTTGACCCTGGACTGGTGCTGCACTTAATCGTGACTGATTCATTGGGCTGAAACATGTCACTGATTTGATACATCCATTTCATTAATTTGATTGAATTGCATCCAGCTGTTGGTGGTGTGTGAAAGAAAGGTACCTGACATGCAGGGCAAGAGCACTAACCTCTACATTAAACTATAAAACAGTCATTAGGACATCTTATGCCTGAAATTGATTTGCTCCACAGAAATTTGGTTTTCAAGCACAATACTAATTAGCTGTAAGCTTGATGAATGTCAAGAATTAATTGAAACATTTCAGTGCCCTGTATGGGTTTTAAATATTGTCATTATTGCCCCAATATTTTCAATTCTTACACTAATTGCTTTTTAGAGAGCGTGAATAAAATCATCTTCTGGTGTGACTGAAGGTATGAATGGTTCACTTCGTTACCAAAAATGGACCTGTTTGCTTCTAGATTTCTCTTCTTTTTCCTTAAAATGTATCTAGTATTTTCCTTCCAGTTTGCATGCATTGCAAATAGAAAGTAAGATTTTAGACCCAAACTTTATTTTTGACAGCACTTGTAGGTTTTTTTCTTCCTAGCTGTGCTCTGGAGGCCAGCATTCTCTTGTTACCTACTTTCATTTTGGCAGCAGGAAAATAGCTATAGCTGCATAAAATAATTTTTTGTTTTTAATTAAATAGGATGTCATCCAAGTTCCGTGATTATTTTGTCCTGTTTATGAAAGAACTACAACATTTTGTACATGAAATGTCTACAAGATAAAAAAAAATCTTGGAAAATTATTAATTGAAAGAGAATTTATAATTTTTTTCTCAAATATGATCTTAATGTAAAAATAGCTCAATTTTGTGTGTGGGGATTACAAATCCACAGCGCAGACTGCTCATATTCCTTGTCTCTGATGAGTGTCTCCATGTTTGACTACATGGTAAGGATGAATGTCCAACATGTTGTGTTACAGACTGCAAACATATGTGTGACAAATAGGTGGGGTGGCATGACATAGGAAGAGCTTTTTATTTGTAGGAAGTTTCCTCTGTGTGTCGAGCAGTTGCAGACACCACAAATTCCCAGGCTCCAGTGTGGTGCCATGCCCTATCACTTGCTTCATGTGCAATGCACGTGTGACAGTCCTCAGGGCCTGTTCCTGGGCACCACAGAGGGAGAAGGATGAGGCTGCTTCATCATGTCTGGGAAATGGAGGTGGTGCCTGGGAAACTGCCCAGGTGGGGAAAACTGAAAGGATTGTTTACAGTGCTGTGTCATTGACTTATCTGAATAGATGTGACCAAGCTACTGTCTCCATGAGTGCAGTGCTGTTGCTCTCCATAGCAGTCAGTTCAGTAAGTTTAGCTCTCAGTAGGGTGGATTCAGGATCCTTTGTGGAAGGTTAGGTTAATTTTTATCCAGACTTGCTAAAGATTTGATTTTTTTGGTGGTTGTTTCTTTGGGGGGCAAGGGGGAGGGGTTTATTGTTTGGTTAGGGGTTTTTGTAAGGAGGTTAGATGGTTACTGTGTGATAATAGCATTAGTGATAGCTCAGAAGTTGAGAAAATGCTGGTTCATTACGCATTCTTTCAAACCTTTACTTTAATAATAATTATGCAGTAACCCTTCCCCTAGTCAGAAATGCATTCTTAAAATAAAATGGTTTTGGCTCATTGTGTCATTGCCAATTGCTCAGAGGCATAACACAAATATATCCTGAAGAAACAGTTATTTGGAATGACTGCTGCAAGAAGCTCAATTCCATGTTACTTGATTCTCTTGCCCTTCCCTAGTTTTGCTGCCCAAGGGTGTAACATTTCACTCTAGCCTATGAAACAAGTAGCAATAAATGTGTATCAATATACTTGAAAGCCACATTTTTTATGAAGATGTGATCTGTTAAATGCTTAGAGAAGATGAATGTGGTCAAGATGTAAAACTCCTTTTGTGTATGAATATGATGGCATTGAAAGGGTGATGCAGAAACTCAGAGCAATGACATACTCAAGAAAATAGATCTGGGGATATGTTTTGGACGGTGAAAAACCAGTAGTGTGTGGTCATTCTATTTCATTGCTTTCTCTCCAAAGGGATAGCAGAGTACCCAGCTTTTGTGCCAGTTTAAAACACCTAGCCCACTGAAATCAGCTGGAAATTGGGCAGGTGTTAAAAATAATCAAATTGTTTTTATTCAATAAAATAAATACTGAAGAAAATCCATAAAATGCCTGTCTCAAAGGTACATCTGACTCTTTCTTTCCCTCTCTTCTTTTTTCTTACACAGTGCCGGTCCTAAAGGAGATAACATTTATGAATGGAGATCTACTATACTTGGACCTCCAGGTTCTGTATATGAAGGAGGCGTTTTCTTCCTGGATATCACATTTTCATCTGACTACCCATTCAAGCCACCAAAGGTAAGGGTAAGGTTTTTATTGTGCTTATCATTTTTTCACGAGAAGAATAGAGCTTGCAGCCAAGTGAGTGCATATCGCTTTCTGAATATCAAATTTGTTTATGGTCTCTTGAAAACTACAAGGTCCAAAATCTTGGCTTGCAGTTTCAGAAAAATCCCATCTAATTTCCTTCTTGATTACCACAGTCAGTACTAATTTCCAAACTTCACCAAGTGATAAATGAGATGATAATTCTGATGAACAGGTAAGATTCAAGCAATTTTAGTTCTAGTAGAAGACAACACAAGACTTTCTTATATTTCATTCTTCTCATTCTAGCTACTAAAATATAATAGTCTTTCCTGTTATGAGCCAGATTCTATGTTAAATATTATCATGTAATTTAAAAAAAAAATAAGAAAAAGCTGAAATAAGTTCACATTGAAAACTGAAGCATAATATTGTGACTTAAAATTGAGTAAATTAGTGTGATGAATTTCCATTATTTTAAAATGTCTATTTACTACTGCTAAAATCAGCAATCTTGTTTGATAATGTTTTGGAGCAAAAGTTCTTTTATTAAATTAAACTAATCTTAAATTAAAATGTCAATTCCTTGCTCAGAAATGGTATGGACACCTAATAAATTGTAATTTACTAGTGGATATGAAAGAATTTAAAGGTCATTCCCTTTTCCCCGCCTTTACTGCCAAATTACAAATCCTGACCAAGTCACCAGAAAAGACACTGCAAAACTCTCACAACTAAATACATTTTACCACACAGCGTTCTACGACTGACATCTTTGGGGGCTGTAACTATGTTACTGTAAATCTAGTACCTTTTTCATTCCCAAAATGATTACAACATAAAGAATATACGCTCTATATTTCACACTTCCCTTTAACCCACAGCATTCAATATGTTCTGAATTAAGAATTTTATACTGAAGTGATGCACAGTTTGAGACAATTTCCTCATTCAAATCTTACAGATTTTTTTTTAGAGCATGATAGTTTTTAGATTTTCAGGATACATTGTGGATTCCACTCCCCCTCATCAGTATGAAAAAGAAAAATTTCCATCTTTTCTTGTGCTTTGTGTAATTAAAGCAGTTACACGTTTCTCACTTCTTATTTGTTCAGAGTGTTCACATGCTCTATCAATATTAGTCTGAAATAATTTAAAAACAAGGATGGATTTAGTTAGTGTAATAGCATTGTTTTGGTTGTATATTATATTCTGCCTAATGAAGGGTAAGGACAAAGATTTTATTGTCAATTTAACAAGACTAATTTTCATGGTCTGTATTTAGGCTTCTGAAAGAAAGAAAAAGATCAGCTAATACTGCACATGCATACAAATTCTATGTACTTCTTCACCTTCAGAAACCACAGAAAAGTTACATTGTGATTAGAATGTTTCTGTGGTATGTTCATTAAATAGCTACTGTACTATAAAGTAGGTCCTAATTTTTGTGGGTACCATACAGAGAGCCTCTGTGAAAGCAGTTTATGCCCCTAATCTCATCATGGTAGGTTTCTTAAAGGCAGCCCTGGCTACAGAAAATAGTCACTCTTCTGTTAAACAATTGTGGTTTGGAAGCCAAGCAGAGAGGAGCTGCCTCTGCAGAAGCTCTGCAGAGCTGGGAGTCCCACGGGCTGCTCAGAGCCAAGGGACACCATTCCCTGGGCAGCACTGAATGACTCTCTGTCTCTTATACTGGGATTTCAGGTTACTTTCCGCACCAGAATTTATCACTGCAACATCAACAGTCAGGGAGTCATCTGTCTGGATATCCTGAAAGACAACTGGAGCCCTGCTTTGACTATTTCAAAGGTTCTGCTGTCAATTTGTTCACTTCTGACAGACTGCAACCCAGGTAAGGAGCTAGTAGTTCACTGAGGGACTCTCAGTTGTTTGACTTAGTTGCCATGGAATGTAATTTGTATATTTGATTGCATACAGATTAAATAAAATGAAATAATTTTTTAATTTGCAATGAAGTGCTCCATACTGGATGTGGTCCCACTTTTAATGGTGTTTTTCACTTCTGTGACACAACAGAAAGTAAATAGCACTAAGTCCTTTTTTTTCTCCAAGATATGACAGAGAAAATAAACTGATGTCATTGAAGGTCTATATTGAAGGAGCTCTAGCAAATGAGTGTTCAAGCCAGGAAAGGAGCAACATTCTCCTGAGTTATAAATCCTGCATGTCGGAAGAGTTTGCAGGAAGTCTCTTTAAGACAGCAGTTGAAAGGTTCGATCTTGCCAATGTGAGGGAGGTGATGTGCGGAGAGAGCTCTCCCTTTTTCAAAGACACTTCCTTGATCCTGTGGGGAGGGGAGGAGCTGCACTGGAAGCAGTACAGATTCTCAGCAACTGTGTGACCAGTGTCATTAGGCAATGGATGCTAATTGCCTGCGGTCAGGGCAGGAGCTGAGCAATAGTGCTGAGGGACAGTTCATTTACAGAAAGTGGTCACAGTTAGGGAGAAATGGATCAGCCTCTTAGGTATGGAGGCTTGATGACTCCTGAAGCAGCTCCCCTCGGTGTGTTGTGCAGCCCTAATGCTCTCTGTCACACTAGTCCTCTGCACCTCCCTGACAGGAGGGTGCCAGGCAGCATTTGATGAATGTCTCCTGCACCTGCAACGGGCTGAAAGCAGAGCACCTGCCAAAGGCGAGATTCATTCATATGCAGATAACCACAATAGATTTTTCCTGTTTTCTTTTTCTGTTTGTTGTGCTTTGTTCATGTGTACTTTCTTGGAAATGTCTTATATGATAAGAGCTCCACTATATTTCTGGTCTAAACTGTATTTTGGAATGGATGCTGTGTTTTAAAATATGTTTTTACTTGGGGATTTCTGTTACTTGTGAGATGGATTCTGATGCATTTTCTCCTGCCTTTTGCAGCTGACCCTCTGGTTGGAAGCATAGCCACTCAATACCTGACCAACAGAGCAGAACATGACAGGATAGCCAGACAGTGGACCAAGAGATATGCAACATAAATGACAAACTACTTGTGCAGTGTGAAGGTGCAGAAGGCAACTTTGCAGTGTGCAACAAATCTTTATAGCCTTTACAATACGGACTTCTGTGTATATGTTATACTGATTCTACTCTGCTTTTATCCTTTTGAAGACTGGGATACTGCCCCCCCAAAAAGGTAAATGCTATCAAGAGTAGAAGTTTGTAGCTGTAGATTAGTTATGTTTAAAATGCCTACTTGCAAGTCTTGCTTCTTTGGGATATCAAAATGTATTTTGTGATGTACTAAGGATACTGTTCCTGAAGTCAACCAAATATTATAGTGCATTTTAGCCTAATTCATTATCTGTATGAAGTTATTAAAGGTAGCTGTAGATTACTAGGAATTATGTCATTTGTATTAAACCCAGATCTATTTCCAATATGTGGTACATGCTGTTGTGAAAACTGTTTTAACTTTTACCTTTGTCAGTTTGTAATGAAAGGATTTCCTTTTTCCCTTTGTAGCTCAGAGAGCACTCAGTGTATCATCTCAAACACAATAAACATGTTCCCCAAGGAGTAGTTTCTTTGTTTTCCTATTTTAAATTAATATTTTAATAAGTTTAGTTATAGTAACAAGGCAAGGCCAATGTGTCACAGATCCCTGTGGATAATTTTTAAATTAATGTACGTAAGCAAAGGCTTGCTATGAAATGTTTAATGGACACCTGTGGATTGTTTAAGTTTTCCCTGTTTTGTTTTTACAGAACAAGTGAAATTTCTAAAATTTTTTGAAATTTAATACTTTTCAGCTCTTTCTCAAGTTGAAATGATCACATTTCATATGCTTACTCCAGAAGTTAACGTAGCTGTTTGCTTCAGGGCCAATCCTGCTCTCAGAACAGGCTGCTTCAGTCTTGCTACAAAGGTTTTTTGCAGGAAGATGGCCAAGTCAGAGATAGTCTGGTGCTTTTTTTTCTGAGTGAAGCAAGTTGGACTTGCTGACCTAGAAAACTGAGTTATCAATTGAAAAAGGTCTTCCAAAGCATGATTGAACACTGTATCATCTACCCAGAAAAGAGAGGAGTACAATGAATTTAATCAGATTTGTATGACATAAAAACAGTTGTGGGGAAAATAACCTTTCTTAGTAAAAATGAAATCTGTAAAAGTGTTTTAGACTACCTTTTCCCCCCTTCACTTTCTGCCTTGGAAATTTTGTAACATCTGTAAGTACAAAAATACAGCTTTATAGTACATACAGTTTAAAAGGTAGAGTCACTTATAGTTTTATAATTTAAGCTTTTATAGTTTGCCAGTCACAATATTGATTATATATTTTAAAAAAAAGACACTTGATTCCTTTAAATGATTTTTAAAATTACACTTAATTTTAAATTTTACAATTCCCCTTACTTCCTGGTGTTTTTGAAGGTAACATAGCACTTCCATCAATAAGATGCTCTGCTCATTTAATATATGAAAACTGAATGTTAAGTTTAAATAATAAATCAATACAAAAAATACTAAAGATTTACATCTAAAATTAACCATTACGATACAGGTCCCTGGTTTTTGTATCACATAACCTTTGACCACAAATTGTCCACCCTACTTTAAATATTTCTACAGATGCCTGAAGGTGGCTTGAAGAACTGTGTATCCCAAATATCTCAACCTAGAAGCCAATCTCTCTCGGTAGCTACAAGATAGCTTTAGAGTGCTGCTACACTTAAAAACACAGCAGCAGCAAGGAGATCTAAGGCATCTCTTTGCGATCTAGACATTAGAGTTCAAGTTAAAAAGTGCAAAAGGGAATGAGAAACAGGATCTGGCAGGTGAATATGCCTAAGTCAGGTAACAGACTAATGCCAGGAGATGAAGTGCTGGAAATCACTGCTGAAGGTGATCAGAATTTCTTGTCACATCATTGGATGTGTGAGAAATAGCACAGATTGGCAAAGAAACAAGGGGCTATCATATCTGGGCTGCACGTCTAGAGTCTGCTCCCTGCTGACCATTAATGCACTCGTGGGCCACAGGGTGCTCGTACGCCACTCCAGTGACCTTCCAGTGGAGAGCAAACTGTGGAGTTCACACACTAACTGTGTTGCCTACAGAATTTACAGATATTTATATCATAAAATATTCTGGTATAAAAATGCAGGTTTTAGTTCTAATTTTAATGTATTTTGGGTTTGTATCGTACCTACGACTTCAGATACCTAGGTGTACAAATGGGATGCCTTGTTAGTGTTGCCCCATCTTGCCTTCCTTGCAATTGGATCCTTTACACTGAATTCCCATCCTCTTTTTTTTTTTTTTTTGTTGGTTTGTCATGATTATGTTCTTTTTTAATGTAGATTTTTTTTGTGTGTAAATTTTATATTTACTGAAGTAAAGGTTGTTTTTGTGTAAACATTTAAACTTAAAAAGAAAAAGAAAAGAAGCTAATTTTGTTTCTCAAGTTCTCTCTGCTAAACCATGCAGTAGAAAGAAATTTGTATTGTTAAATAAATCAATTAGTTGTTAAATGAGAATGTGTGTCTGTTTTCATGGGGAGGGAAGAAACCCCTGCTGGAAATATATCCAAAGCACTGGTTGTGAAGAGCATCTGGTGTTTCAAACTATTTTGTTCCTGGCTGTGCTGGGGTGAATACTGTACACTACCAAAGAATGGCACTGATCCTTTTTTAACAGTTTTAAGAAGATAGAACAGAAAATTATCACCAATCACTAGTATTATCCCAATCACTCTGTATTAGGGAAACAGTGAACTGAAATGACATTTTTTGTAAAGCTGAAGATACTGCACATGCCCTCCTCTTCTTCATTTTGGATGGGCTTTTCTTTTTCTGTTGTCTTTGGGATTTGAATGGGGAATGCATGCAGCTGGCTGGGAAGCTGCCCAAACTGGGCTCCACGATGATCTGGCATAAAGAGATCTGGTGTGGAAACCAGCAGTCTCAGCCTGTGACACTACTGAGGAATAGGGAGGGGCAAACACCTCTTCAGCTGAGCTGGTGGCTACATTCAGAGCAAATGAGAAGGGATGGGTAAATGTGTTTTAAAAATGAAGATACTGCATACAATGGAAAGGCTAATAAATATCAGCCTTGTTGTTTCTGTACTAACATGCTCTTGGTGTCTCAGTGATGTGTGGTGTGCCTTATGTAGAGACAGTTTCACTCATCAGTGTTGTGATTGTTCAAAGTCTATAGCCAGGAAGGGAAGGAAGTCATAGAAAGCAAGACTGCAGGGCAGCCCAAGCCATGGGCCAGGCTTGCACAGCCTCATAAGTAAAGCAACTGCACCAGGTTTGGTTCATGCTCTGCTCCCTCCCTACCTATTGGGGGAAAAGGAAACTCTTTCAGGCTTTGTGGTACACCAGTTCCTGCTCTGTACTGGCTTATTTTTGGCCATCAGTATTGCAGAAAATGAGACCAAGCTTCTTCCTTTCTTCACCCTCATGTGTGAGAACCAGATTTGTGGTCTCTCAGAGGTGTTCTCACCTACCTGCAGCATGACAGGAGAGCTGCAGGGCTATGGCTGATGGGCTTTTAAGTGGCTGGGTGCAGTTCTGAGCCACAGGGCAGCCCTGGCTACATGACTTCCCCCTGGGTCCTGCCTGGGTGCCCACAGTGCTGGAGGGAAGAAAGCTGCAGACCACAGCAGCTTCTACACAGAGCTCATGGCCTTCTGCCCCTGGAGTTTTGTCTGCATGGGCAGAAGCAGCAAAGGAAGGGCTCCTGACTCCAGGCTGAAGAGTGAATTCCACCTTGTCTGCATTTACTTCAGGAAAATCATCAATGGGTGTTTGTATGAAAGAAGGAAGGCTTGTGCAGAAGTCCTGAGCTAAAGCAGTTGCAAAGGACAGTGACATTAGTGTGACTAAAGTGCAATTTGACTCAGCCATAAACCAGCATTGTATTTTGGCAGCCTGTGCTATAGCCAGGGAAACAGATGCATTTCAGAACTTGGAGCTGCTTTATGCACAGCATCCCTTCAACTTCTTGGTGGCACCACTTGCATTTGTATTGCACAGTAACTTCCAAGGCTGAACCCCCACTTCCTTTCCTTCCCTAACCACTCCTGACTGAAGGTGGCTGCAGACAGGTTCCAGGACAGCAAGAGGATTATGTAATAGAGCACTGGTTCCAAAGGGAGAAGGAGGACAGCAGCCCTGGCTGCCTGTACTGCTGCCTGACCTTGCTGATGTCAATGAGAGTTGGATGCATTCAAGTGTTCAGGGTGTTCAGCTTAGATGAGAGAGCAGATCATGTACTTGGAAAATATTGGCTGGAACATTTGCAGCACACAGGGTCTTTTGCTTTTTGAATCCTTAAAAAGGGAAGGCTGCTTCAGCTTGTCTCTCCCCATCTCTGCAAGCATGTCTCTGGAGGGCAGCTATGATTTCCTCTGTAGCTGGGTAGAATAGATGGCATCCAACATACTAGCAACAATTTGGGGATCCTTAAAAGTAAAAACTGCCACAAATAGATAGAAGAGGCACAGTATGAAACACATTTATCTTCTCCCTTCATGGGGACCAGAGGCTCTGCATCTAGAGGGATCTAAGATGTGGTGGGACCACATGCATGAATATAAATGCATAGAGCCATCTCATTGCTGTTGCTATCACTCTTCCACAGCTGAGGCCCTATCTATTTATATAGTGTTTCCAAGTATTGGGAAGGACTTTTTAACTTTGTGATCCAAGGTAAATACCTCATTTAACCATCATAAATTATGACCATAATGTCCTTTGACAGTTAATGCTGCAGGTATATATTGGCTGTGTGAAAAAAGTACTTTGTCAGGTAATTACTTCAAGCAACCTGGTATGGGAGTGCTTCATTTTATGTCTTCCAGTTTTATGCTGTGAAAAATAATGAATAATTGCATCTGTTCTCCTGGAGCCCATTGATGATTTTATGCATCATCATTGTTATCAGCTCCTAGTAATGTCTTTTTTTCCAGGCTGGAAACTCCTCATTTATTTAATCTCTGCATATTTGGAAGATGCTCTGATTATCCTGGTCACACTTGTCTATACATTTTGTAATTCTGCTCTAGCTAATTTAAAGGAATGAGAGCTCCACACTGTATGCAGAATATGAAGTCAAACTTCATCTGGAACAATGTTTTCTGGTTTGATCTGTTTGCCTACTAGTTCAGAATGCTTTGCCTCTTTGACCTTTATTGCTTAGCTAATGCCTTCATTAAACTGTTCAGAGAGGCTGGGGTCTCTTTTCTGAGCAATAGCTAATTTAACCTTTTATGTAGGTATAATAAATGTCTTTCCCAGTATCTACTGCTTTATATTTATCAACACCAAATTAATACATAATCTTATCTCCCACTTCTCAGAAACATTAAATCCTTCATAACTCCTGGCAGTAAATTTTAGTCTAGTCTGCCTTGAATATTGACTCTGTGTGTGTGTTGCATGCACCAGGGTGGGAGGTAGCAGCAAAAGTAATAGCAAAGTGCAGTGGACAGGCCTGACTGCCAAGAAGTGATGGGTCCCTGAGGACAAATTATCATCTGGCTTCTGAATGGCACAGATGAAAGCAGCTGCCAACCATTTTCATCAGTCTGGGCTTTGTCTCCCTCTACAGAACAAATGTCAGGTCATTATTTAAATAGGAGCTCAGCATGGGTAAATTTCCAGAGTGCTGAATGAGCTGTCATCCTGGAGATTAGTTTTCTGGGATATCATCTAGGTAGACAGGGTGAATCACAGATCTTGTGGGAGACCATTCCCCTGAACATAGGCATTGGATGTATGTCTGAAGGATACAGTTGGGTTGGAAATCTGCAGCCTAGTGTCCATTCACAGCACCAGGCAGCAATAGTGGGGCTGCAAGTGTAGAAGTGATAAATGGGGGGGAATTAAGCTACTGTTGGAGAAGTAGACTGTGATGGCATTTCTTACACTCAGGAAAGCAGCTTCATGCAAGTGCAGAAGTCTAGGGTTGTGGTTTTGTATTCCAGCAATTTAAATGTGTGTACTTTTGTGAAAATTTGGAGCAAGCTGAGACTCTTGACTACATGCTAAATAAAGGTCACCAGTACTTACAGTTCCTAATTTATAGGCAGTGGACTATAAAGTGACAAAGATTTAAAATTGTATTCAGCTTCTGAGGAGAAATATCAATATGCTATTCTGCTCCTGCCTAGATTCCCTTGCTAAATCGGAAGTGAACGTGCTGCCATTTCCCTGGAATGATCACAGAAAAGTGACATTTTTAGTCTATTCACTATTACATGTTTCTATTTTCAAATAGTTTTTTTTTTCATAAGTATGGATTTGATGAAGAACTAAAACCATTAAGATATCAATTAAGCTTCATTCATTGATTCAGTGGATATTTTACTGTAAAAAATAACCTGAATTACCTTTCTTAAATGAAAAGCATTAGTGTCTGAACCCAGCCATAAAGAAAAACTTAAGTTAGGACAAAACAAGCCCAATTTTGGCCTTGTTTAGTCCAGATAATTTCCTACCTTTCCATGTGGGGAAAAAAAAAGTAAATACCGAGCCAGGGAAATAGTCAAACCCCGTGAGAAGTTTTCCTTCGAGTCGCCTTTCCCAGGCGCAGCTGTAGGGGCGGGACGGGCGCCGCGAGGTGGCGCTGCCGCACCGGCTACGGCCGCNCCGGGCTCCCCTCGCCCGGCAGGGCAGCGAGGGAGGCTGCGAGCCCGCACCGGCACTCCGGCTACAGCAGGGCGAGACCCCGCGGCTTCCCCTGCCCATGGGGATGGATGCCTGCGGGAGCGACTGCTGCCTGCTCTGCTCAACAGCCGCCGCGTTACACTCTAAGGACAGACAATTCGCTTTAAAAATGTAGTTTTACCCCCAAATTGTTACAAATTAGAAGCTGCAATAGATTAAGTGAAGTAGCTGCTCCTAGCCCCATACTCCATCTCTTTCAAGTTCATTAAGATGCTTAAGCTCCAAGAAGTTAAATAGCACTTACGTAAATCCAACAGCCCTGGGGGAACACGAGGCATTGGTGCACTGGCCGGTGCCTGTCAACTTGCTCATTCTCTCGGAGTGTCTCCTTCTCAGACAGACGGACCGTATATTTAGAATAGTGGTGCTGCTGCACTTAGATGCCACTGCTTCCAAAGAACAGGCTGTTAAAGAAAATAAACATGAAAGTTAAGAAGCGATATTTTCAACTATCTTTCAAAGCTAAACCTTTGCAGATGCATAGATTTAGTCCAGATGGAGTAAAGATCATGTTCCATTTCTATTTTGCTTAGGAAATTAAATATTGGATTCCTGGCATCAGTAGGTTATTTTCCCTCTTTTTATAGGCCACATTCATTCATATGTGCCACTCCAAAACCAGGCCTTGCTGTCCTCTGGTTTTCTCTCAGTAACAAAGGACTCTGATAGTGCTGCTTCCTTTCCTCCTTTGCAGTCTGTTCTGCTGCTCGGGCTCAGAGTTCATCCAAACCTGTGGCATTTGTAGGGGACTATTGCTCTGTAGGCCAGCAAGGTTTCTCCAAGATTTTGACATGTATTTGGCCGCTCAAAGGGTAAACTCAGCTAAACATTGTAAATCAGGTAAAGCTACAGATGTGACTTCAGTCTCTCTCAGCCTTGCAGCTCCAGTGATACACTTGCCTACTCAGCCATAGCGCCTTAACGCTGCCCCTGTTTACCCCTCCAGCAGCAGTTCCCCACTGTAACAAATGGAGCCATGCTGGTCTAGCACTCTCTGTTTAAAAATGACGTATGGTTAAGTATTTTAAATTTACCAAATTGCTAATGATTTTCAAAGGCTTTAATTGAGTGATTACAGCAGCCATTGATTTTTCAGGCTTCAACCTACGCTATAATTCAGACGCTCAGCAAAGGAAGTCACACACAATCGGATTTAGCCATCATTCACAGTGAGGCCTGTGCAATTACCATTGCAAACGTCAGGTATTGTGTTTGCCTTATTAACTTACATTAGGAACCTGTAGTGAAGCTGTGAAATAGCAGTTGTCTTAAGACATTTCCTGTGGTAGGGTTTTTATTAAAGACATTTACATAGCCATAAACTGCAAAGGAGGATGTTTGATGCAAATTGATGAGATTTATGTTTGAATGTGTTATACCATCTGCAAATGTGCTGGAAATCCTACCAAAGTACTGCTACATCCACCACTGCATTGGGAGGAACCAGTGCTGCCTGGCTGTGGGCTTTTTAAGCATTTAACAACTTTGACAGTCAGAAGCAGCGCTTGGAAAGCTGGTTAAAAATGACCAGGTTTTTTGCAGTCAGGCCAGGATTTGGGTCAGAAGTTGGGCAAAGGGCAGTACTGTGGGAGGTCTCACGACACGTCACCTCCACCGTAGGCACTGCATGACCTATCTGCCCCATCCATCACAGTGGTGCTCCCTAGAGACTATTGCTACTACATGAGGAAACTTCTTGCTCACTCCCTTGTGGTATTGGACCTTCTACCTGCTGTTAAGTCTGGCTGGACTTTGGGAACTTTCAAATTTCCAGTTAGAGGGGGAACTACAAAGAGAGGATAAACATTTCATAACACAACTCAACTTTTTTGTATAATGGCAGTCATTCAGAGATAAGGAACATTTGCCATACAGTAATATAAAAACACTCACAAAATGATGCCACAGTATATATCACAGCTGAGATAGCCACAATACACAGAGTATCACCATACAATTTCTGAAAGCTTTAAGCATTCCCCCATACAGAGCAACACCATAACTTATCAGAGCGCTTCAGGTGTGTACCCACACAAAGCAACGTCATGCCATCTCAGAAGGCTGCAAGCATCTACCCTTCTTCTTCTTTAGCCCAACCTTTCATACCCCTCATGGTTCATGCATTGCACCTGTGTGCCCTCTGTTCCCTTTGGTGATTGGTCAGTGCACCTGGGCACTCCGTGTCTCGTTACCTTCAATAGTGGTCACCTGACCTGCACAGCTGTAGCTCATTGGGGATGAGACTCGGCCACAGCCCAACTCCCAATTACCACAATCTGTGTACAAACTGCCCTACAAAATGAGAATCAAATGAAAAAGTTATTTGAGAAAAATTTGACAAGCTGTTCCTTGATATTCAAGCCCTAGCTCTTCAGAGGGAGTGGATGAGATTCTGGCAGTGTCCTGGGATGTACACATTTGTGAAACAGAAAGCCCTGGAGACAGGAAAGTTTGAAATTCCACAGGGTTACTACCTGCTCTGGCCTGCCAGAACTGACTTTTGCTGTGAGGATCTGACTGTCTCTTGGAATCTAAGATTAATTTTTTTTTTCATTGCAGTACTGAGGGAACTGAATTAGCTCTTTTCAGTTCTTGTCCCCCCTGTTATTTGCACCCTTAAATTTACAGTAGTTCCTGCTTTCCTGCTTTTGTTGTCATATAATTGACTCTGATGTTCCCAGTCATTTTTAGTGATGAATTGGAAAAGCAGCTTTAGGAGCTGCTTCTGCTGGTTTAAGACCAACCAATTTACTATAGCAAGTGCCAAGCAGGCTGCAAGCACCAGATGAGTACACCCTCCTCGTGGCATTTGTACTATGCACCAGTACAAAAGATTTTTCTCCCAAGACCATCCTTCCAAGCCTCACTAATACTTTCTTTACCACCCACTATAAGCATTATGAAAGAAGAGTTAATTTCCTTCAATTTGTTATTATGAAATACTAATGTGAAGGTAGCACTTCAGTCTTAAATTAATATAAGGTTAACACTCACAGAGGCTGAGTGATGGAGAAGCAGAAGTGGCTCTGGCTGGCATGCAGAAGGTCCCTGGAGGCCATCACATTGGCAAGAATTATTGCCTGAAGGGCAATTACATTGGCAAGCATCAGCTGGAGCACTGTGCACCCTACTTTCTCACCTCATCATGCCAATTCATGCCGCCAGCTTTGTTCTGACACCCATCCTCTATCACAGGAGCAGGTGGCAAGGAGCCAGCTAGGCTCAGCATGGGGGTCTGTGCTCCTCAGAGAGCCCGTAACTGAGCGCCAGCTCAGCCTCTACTGTGGATACAAAAATCCAACACAATGCAAAGGGCAGAAATAAAACCCAGCTGAATAAAACCCAAAAGCTTGGGCTAGTCTAAAGAACTTTTCTGGTAAACAAGATGAGCAAGACAGTGGGAGCAAAGAAAACAAAACACATTCTGGAGCTAGACTTGACTGGTGGCAAATGAACAGATGGACAGCTCTACTCACCCTCCTTCTAGGGAAAGGAGTGGTCATTCAACTGTGAGACAAAAGACATGGACAGGAAGGTGCAGATTTCCCCATCCTGGCTTCCATCCTGCCACCTTCTGAGACAGCTGTGATCCCACTGGGCTTTTCTTGCTCTCATCCCATTAGGGTTAGGGATGGGGCTGGGAGGCAGACAAAGCCTGGCTCTGGGTTGGACAACTATGGGATGGAGGCCACCAAGGGAGAGGCCATGCTGCCCAAAGACTGGTCTCTGCATGAGCTTATCCTCTGGTCCCTGGCCAGATGTCTCAGGCTCAGCCTGAGCCTGAGACAAGGACTAGGATTAGGGATATAGCTGATTCTGGAACTGTTGGGTTATAGCACTTTTTGTTTAATAAATTAAGAAATTATGGGAAGACTAGAAGACTGAGTGACCGCAGAAAGTACCTGTAAATTGAAAAGTGAAGCACCACAGTTCTATTTGTTGCAGACAAAATGTTACTTTTGCAGACCTACCCTGTAATAGTGTCCAAAATATGCTTTCATTTTGCTCAGAAACCAATACATATTTTGAAAAATAAAATAAATAAAAATCAATACCACAGTTTAGTCATCAGCCCTAAATGCTTACATGCCCCTTACTGGCACTTTGCTTGCCCTATGCATCTTTTTTAAATGTCTTCAACATTAAGAAATGAATGCTCTTTTTCTAGAGGAACTCCACCTTAGATGAAAATATGGAGAAAAAAAAAGTGGTAAGAATAGAAAAAATAAGTATTTGATTTGTGCAGTAAGTAGCCCAGATGTCTTCCATGAAAGATTTGAACATCACCATCTAAATTTTTCTCTTGGCCCTATACCAGCTGCACCAAACCCAACAGATACTGCACTGCTGCAGATGTGGGGGATTTGAGCCTACACTAAATGAAAAAGCAATCATTCAACATATGACAGGCATCACAGTGTTGAATCACCATAAGAAGCCCTGCCAGCCCCACTCTGCCCCATACATTCAGTGGCTGCTACCATGCACTGAGGACTAAGGACTGAACCCACTGAGAGCTGCAATTTCCAGCTCTCTATGAATGAATAAAAAATGAATGACAGGCCAACCCAAGTCGTTAAACCAGCAAACAAGGAACATAGAGGAAAAAAAGATGTAGTTTTGTGCAACTGCCTTACATTACATCAGCTCAGTGTGGGGTCAGATATGTGCTAGAGCTCATGCACAGGTAGGGGTGAGACTGCATAGCTGTGAGCAGGGGCAGAGGCGCAGAGACAGGGAGGATGGGAAGATGTCTGCACTTCTCAGCAAAATGAGCTGCCCTCTTCCTGCAGAGTGCTTAACTCCTTGCTTAAATATAAATCAGTCCTAAACTGAGGCCTGTAAGCTCTTCAAGATGGGGACCCTATCTTCAGACTTGAAGGTGCTCTGCTCCTGTCAAACAACTGCAGTTCTTCCTTTCCTTTTACATTGCTTTCTAGTGATATCCAGTTGCATTCAATTACAAATAACCTTGGAAATCTGGCACAGGTAGATATTCCTGATTAGTTATCAGGAATGTCATATGAAACATTACATTATCTCCACTCCTTTAACAGATTAGTCCATTATCTCCTGTCAGTGTCTGGTCAATTTTCCTCTCTACTGAATGCTTCCGTTTCATGATGGAGAGGCACACACTAGGGCAGGCATTTCTAAGACCTTATTTAGACTTATTTAGACTTTAGACTACACGAGTTATAAATGGACTCAAGGTACATAGTGAGATAAGTTGTCTTTCTCTTCAAATACAAATCCTTTTTTATTTCATTATTTCTATATTCATGTTTATTTGTTCTTATTCAGAGAGAGTGATGTCAGCAGAGCTTACTACTAGCTACAGAAATGTGCATTTTTCTTTCCAGTATTTCATAGACATATAAAAACACAGCTGCATTTTTTCTCTAGGCTGTGAGTTGCATATTTTTTCACAACACCAAATACTGCCTTTTTTTTATCCCTGTAGCCTAGAAAATAACTAGCAGCATGGTCTCCCTCCCTATTTTTGCTCCATTTACTCTATTACCTAAAAGTGGATTTGAATGGGTACCACATGTAGAGGAATGATTTCTCACTCTTGTTCACTGTGAGTTGGAAAGTATATTCAGTGTCCATTCCCCTCACTCATCACCTCAAGGTATTGAATAGTGATTTCCAGTGGGCAGTGATCAGTAATACACACTGCAGCTACCACTGGTTCAAATCTCACTCTTTTTCTTTCCTATTTGTCAGGGTACCACAGTGCCAGGCACTGCAGCCCCCAGTACACAGTGTCAGCTACTGAAGTGACATACACAGAGATGCTCAGCACCAGGATATGAGGGAGAGAGTTTCCTCTGCATGCATAATTACAAATTAGTTAGGCTTCTCACAGAATTTCATGCTCAGGACCTGTGTGTTCAGTTTGGGAAAGATAGTGCTGTAGGAGCTGAGGAGGTGGGAAGGGAAGCACACAGAAATTAGCAGCCCTTAAGGACTGTGCAAGTAGAAGTCAGTGCAGTTTCAGAACCTGGGAGGACTTGAAGACTAAATCATTTGGATAAGAAACACCAAATAATAAAGTAGCACCTGGGCCCTTGCCTAGAATTTTGAGTACAGTCTTTCCCAATGTTCACATTAATACGTATTTTTTTCTCAGTTCTGGATAATCTAGCTCCAAATGATCAAATTTTATGTGAGGTTCTGTTCCAGCCTATTTTTTTCAGATGTATTCACACCAGCTGATTTGGAGAATGATCTGGTCAGTTTGGGCTTTTGAACTCAAAGCTCCATGCTCCTAAGCATGTTGTCTGCTCCAGAGTCAATTCATTGCTAATTAGCAGAAATCACAGGGACATAACCTTTGGAAAATACTGCTGATGCACAATGCATTTCAACACAGTATCCGGCACTGAGATGTGATTTGTTGAGAACACTGCTATAAATATTCTTCTGCACAAGAGAAGCATGGCTAAGAAGAAAACCTTATCTAATCCTGTTTTATGCCACATGCCAGATTAAATGTATCAGTTGCTATCATACAGGATCCAGATGTAAACATGCTGTCAACTTTAAATGGTATTCTAATTTTATAAAAATAGAAACCCTATGGCTGGAATGTTTTTTTCTGGTTTCTCTTTCCCATGTTGGATTAACACATCAACAGCTGTGAAAGAATATTTCCAACCATGCTACAGTATCTTGTTATTAAAATATTGTCCAGACATACGTCCAATGAAAGAAATTTCTAAGCCTTGAACTCTCTGCCTCTGCTGCACACACATGAACAAATGGCTTAACATTTCAGAATTTGCTTTCATCCCAAAACAGAATTAGGAGTTGACATTTCAAAAGTCATGGAATAGAAAAAAATCATGAAATTTGCAAATACCAAAGGGAATTTTATTGGGCAGTGGGCTGAGAGACGATCAGGATTTTTCATTTTGGTGTTCCCATCTGCATGTTTGCCTTACGAGTACCAACATCAGCATCCAAGCAGCCAGAACAAAGTGGCTTCACCTGATCAAAAGCACAGAGGGGATTTTCAATCATTTCAACAAAAGATAATGTTGATGAACATCATGTGTTCTTGAAAAAATTGGTTACATCAAACCTATATTTCTTCAATGAGGAAAAAAAGAATTGTTCTTCAGAAAGATAAAGCAGGAAACAGTTCATAATGCAGGGATGGTTAGAGACGAAAAGTTTTGCAAATTTTGTGAACAATGCAAAATTAGACCCATAAACCTCACAGCTCTATGAAATTTTTCAGTAAATACATACGTGCATTTTGTAGGGCGTTTCCTTCACTGTTGTTTTGTTCTCATCCACACCTCTGTGAAACTAGAATCACTTCCCCCAAGCTGTTCTGTTTTAGACATTTTCATTTTTCTGTTTATGAATTTCTGAATTCCTCTCTTTACGTTTTGTATTTATCTATTTCTTTAGTCCCATTTGTAGAATCCTCCTTTCAGTCCTCCATCAATTGCACTGGAGATTTATATACCTTGATATTTCAGTGGGGAAAAGAAATGTCCTTCTCTTATTCTATTCTGTTCTATTCTATTCTATTAATGTTGAATTTATAGGTACACTTTGGAGTAGGATGCTTTTCATGTTTTTTTTTAGCCAAAAGGGAAAATATAATTTAAACCAGGAAGAAGTGGCAGGCCCTGATCTGTTGCACATTTGAGGGAACATTAAACTTTGCTGAGGACAAAAGACCGTCTTCATCTCTTCCAAATCAAATATGCAAGAGTTTTCCTCCTTTATAGGATTTCCATGTCCATCCTACATCTTCACTCATCAGGTGAGGGCTTGTGCTGCAGTCACAGTCTCTGATCTGTTCTCTACTTGGTAGAGCAGAGCCCCAGCACACAGCTTCAGGACATCTGAGCTCTCTCTGTGCATGAAGTCCCCTGGGGAAATCCACCAGCGCACCTCACACTTCCACTGAGCATCTAACAACTTGCTGCTGCCTACCAGGCAGTTAATAGCTGTCTCTTATCCGCTTGGTGCTCTTTTGTAGGATCCCCTTTCATAGTGCAGCTCCTATTTCCAACGTAAGTTATTTCAGCTTTTGGATACAGCTGTTTGGGAAGGCTGCATTTTTTTAAAACCATATGTGTGAATAAAATCTGGGACAGTTGCATTCTGGGCCCCAGAGAAGACAAATACTCTAATTATAAGAAAATCTTCTAGCTCATCTTTGCTATGTTTGGCTGTCTGAGCAAACGTTACTCCAAAGGAGTGAAAATGCTCTCACATCTGCCTTCAGATTCAGGATTCCAGTATCTCCAACTATGCCATTGATGGCAAATCTCAAAGTGTCCTGTTCTCACCAGAAGAATCTTTTGCAGATAAGGCCTTGTGCCATTCAGTGACCTACTTCCCTGACTTCTCTCATTCCATGATGGCAGCCCTGTGGCTGCCATGGCTGTTTGTACCTGTGTGAAAGTCCTGTCCTAACTTAGAGGAAAAAGGATGCAACACACAAAGAGAAACTGTTGACAGTAACATCTGTGAAAATGTGACCGTTTTTGGCTCTGTGCATATACATATGTGTCACCATTCCTCTTCATTTTAATAAGCAGAGTATTTCTTACCTACTAAATATTTGGGGCTGGGTCACAGTGGCAATTATGACTGACATTAGTGTACTGTCAAGAGAACCCATGTACCAACATACCTAGTACGCAAATACAGACTTTGGGGAAAAAAGAACATCTTAAAGCCAGAAGCTGCTGACTTTGACCTGGCTATTTGGACTGAATTGAAAAATAAGCACAGAAATGCCTCTCCCAAAAATCTGTCTGGAAATTTGCTTCTGGATAACACAATCCAGAAGATTGTATAGAGCTCCAAGTCCTTTTCCCTGTTTACAACCCATCTCGCAAAGGGAAAATTGTAACTTCACTTAGTCAAGTGTAGGGTCTCCTTCTGACCGCTCTCCCTCCACTCCCCCACCCCACCACACAGCTTCACTGTCCCTCGGCCTTTTTAAAGACAGAAAGAGGAAAAAGCCCACTATCAGCTTACCCCTCCCCTTCCCTGGCAGTGCCGCAGAGAGACACAGACAGCTGGCCCAGCCCCCTCTCGTGGCAGCAAGCACCCTGGCATGCAGGGCTGCCCTCACACCTCAGGCACTGGGCAGCACACAAAGCACCCAGGCCAGGGGCAAGATGGAAGTGCCAAAGCCAGGCTAGGTTAGGCTCTGGATACCCACAAAGTGATCAGCCCTCTGGGAGGCTGCCAGTGCCCAAAGTGGTGCAGGGCTGCTCTCGTGCTGCCTTTGTCCTGGCAGCAAACCCCCTGCTTTGTGTGCTGGTGGGGCTGCTTGAGCAGTTTCATCTAACAAACCAGGGAATCAAAATTAATCCTGCTGCTTCATGGTTTTATATTACTTGCCTGCATTTGCATATTTTCCTATGTGTACCTCCCTATAAGCAGACAGAGTGTGACTTTCTTTTAAAATTGGTTTGTTGTAGATAATAATTTTTAGTATATGATAATTTGAATAGACTCATAGATATTCAGAACAGTTGGGGCTGGAAGGGGTCTCCAGAGTTGGTCCAATCTCACCACTGGCTCAATCTGGGTCAGCCAGAGCCAGCTGACTGCCCACCCAGCTGGGCTTCAAGTATTTCTAGAGATGGGGATGCCTCAACTTCTCTGGGTACCCTGTTCCCTTGTTTGACTATCCTCACCTGATGAAGATTTTCTCTTATGCTTACAGGGAATTCCATGTGTTCAAGTATTTCAAATAGTGTTCCTGAAACATGCTGCTTTCAGTCATCAGCAGAGTGTCAGGTGGAAAGGGACACACACCCTGAAAAGCACAGCTGTGATTCACCCAGTGATACTGAGTGAAATATAAAAGCTTTGCTACTGAGAGCTTTCCAAATTGAATGTGGTACATTCATTCAAAAGTTCTTTGTGTATGTAGGCCAAGAGGAGGATATTTTCTTACCCTGTCTTCTGTCCTTTATACAATTCTCCATGCGCCCAGCAGCTCAAAATGATCATTAGGTTAGATACTGTTTCTGCTTATCAGGCCATTACCTTGTCATTCTGTCACAGTGGCAGCTGAATAATTTCAACATGCCTGGTACAGTGCTATAAATACAAAGATATTTTAAAATATTCCACAAGTTCACCACTTGCATTGGTTCTTTTATCCACTACAGATTTCATAATAATTTGAGAAAAAACACACATTATTTCCCTCAACCAAACTGGCAGAAATTACCTAGTCTACCATAAAATGCAAGTACAGGTCTCAGCTAGTTCAAAGGTTCCTAATTTTCCTTTTAGATCCATCTTTCACCATTTTATCTCTTTCCTGATCTTCCTCAATAACCCTGCAGATGGATCAGAGCCACTAATTCCACCAGAGAGGTCGTGCCACGGCTGTGTCCAGCCACAGCTGTCCTAACGCACAGAGTCAAGAGCATCTGATTACTTTGTTTCACTAGGCAGGATAATAAAGCTTTCCTGAACAGCAGTGTTTACAGCAAGTGAACTATGCGAAATCTCTCCCCTCAACTGCTATTACACAGCTTGCAACCTTTCGTTCAGGAGATTAAGTTTGCATCTCTTCAAATTATCTCTTTGTAATTGGAAAACTTTCATTTTGACAGAGACAATGTGGCAGCCTCCCTGCGAGCCTCGCTACAAGCCAGTGCTGAGTGCCATCTGGAGAACTGATGCCTGAGTCAAGCAACAACATCCTGTCGTATTTTATCTGGAACTTTGGAACAGAACAACTAATAACATCTTAAGCTTCATTTGTCTGGCTCTCTCATGCTCTTGGCAGAGGTCATAACCAATAGTGGCTTTGCTGATTTGCTGCATCAAAACTAATTAGGTTACAGTGCTCGCTGACAGAGCCTCTCATAATGGCATAAAAACCTCGGGCTTTAACTTTACTCATTATGTCAAGGTAAAGTTTCACACCCATAAACTTGAACCTGTGTCATCTTTTCAGTCATAATTTTAACATCCATTAGCAGTGCTTATTCAACTGGACAGACTCTTATATTTCTCTTTTCCCTTCCCTCTTTAAAAACACTGCTGGTGAGAAGTGGGGCTCGTGGCATGAAGGCGCGTGCCTGACGTTGCAGATGCAGAATTCCAAGCACAGCCTCTTTGCCTTTTACACTCTTTACAGCAGCAAGAATGCCCCAGTCTGACTAGATGGGGTTTGTATGTCAACGCACTGAGAATGACTCCTATTTCTCTGAAGAAAGCCTGGTAAGATGACCTTTTTACCGAGCTTATAGGAAATCTATTCTTTTACCAGACACTTTCAGTTTGTCTTATTGAATGAGTCAGTTCCAAAAATCTGAGTAAAATTAAGATAACCGTTGCACAAGGTTAAAATTAGGGCAATGCTCAGGGTAAAAGTGAGGGCATATCTTAACGGCTCTTAGTTCAAGAGAGAAATCAGCAGGAAAGAAGATTTCTGTCTACACTGAGGGACAAGAGAGAAGTAAGGTTTAACAGTTTCCTTCTTAAATGTTGTAAAACATGTCAGCAGGGGGCTGTGGCAGTAAGAGGAATTGTGCTTTCTCACAGCAGGGAAGTGGCACTTCACTAGGCTGGCTACATTGATTATCAAGATGAGGCCGTCTTAAAGAGCAAGCACAGCACTTAAATGTATTATAATGTGTGGAAAAATCATTATTAAAAAAGACAGCACTGCGTATTTGCTCTAAGACTTTCCACCTGCTACTGCTTGCAGGGGCTACAGTAGTGGGAAGAACCCATGTAACTCTCTTTTTTACTTGTCTGATAAAAATATCAGCTGAAGACTAGGGAGAGCTGACAATTTTCCACAGCTTAGATTTTGCTGGACATTAATGCCAGATCCTCTGTATTTGAGGAAGACATTAGAAGTGTGTAAGAATGAGGGTTAAATAAGGATTTATTTATATATGTCTATATTCAAAGTTATTACCATGCTGTTACTTAATATTCTTGCACTTCCTATTTATTTATTTATTTACTTATTCCTTATGCTTTTTTTTTTTATGTGGAACACCACAAAACCCTTGAACTTCTAGTACTCTTAATTTCCTTTTAATTGAGAAAAAGGTTCTGAATTACATTAAATTAATAATTGCAGTTTAAAGCATTTTAGATAGCACTGCACCTTTAGACCTGTCTGATTCATCTTGATAGAGAATGCTCTGGGTCTATGAAATCTTCATACTCTTTCTGTCCTATTTAATGTATTTCATACATTATTAAAAAAAAAAAAGTATGGAAAATTTTTGAGCAACACACATTCCAGTGTCATAAAATGGAACATATGCTATTCACCCCCAGGAGCATTTCCAGTCGGGAGCTGTGTCTTTATGAACATGGATGTACATCAATGGTTGTGACCAACCGTGTGAATGAGTGTTATATGATAATGAGCAGATGCAAAGAAATCAGATGTGGAATACTGTGTACATATTAGGATACCTGATTAACTGAAGAGATGGGATATCTAACGAGGAAAAGTCAGTGCATGATTAATGATGTGGATGGATTGCTTTCAGATGGGAGACTAATGTAGGCAAACATGTAGGATGACAATGCAGTGTTTAAGGAGTTTGTACCCATCTGAGTGAAGAGATGTTTGAGGATGTTTAGATCCCAACACCCTATACACATAAATACACTCATTGCTTTACCACCTTTATCTCATATGCCTTGTGATAACAAAGTAAATGATATGCATAAATATCTGCAGGGCTACAGCCACATAATGGAGAGAAAGTAGTTAGCATGACATACACAACTCCAATCAAGAAGTAGAAATTAAAGGAATGAAAATTAAGACTAAAAATCAAGAGTGCTGTTGTCATGGAAATGTCAGGGTGTGAACTGTTTTCCATGGTTGATGAGTAAAGTTACGTTGTTTGGCTTTTAAAACCAAAATAAAGCAACCAATTTCTTGATAAAAACAAAACAGCAACCAACACACCCTAAATGGGTCAGGCATTCACCAATTGTAACCTCCACATCCACATGTGTGTCTCCAGACTGATATTTTGCACAATCAGAACAAAAGCAATACCTTAAAACATATGCTTGGTAGGATCTACAGGTACAGATCATTTAGTCCTTTGGGAATATACAAAGTGTTATGCTGCCACAGGGCGGTACAGCAGCTAGCACTAGTGATTAGGGAACTTAGCATGAACTGGTAATCCTCACTGTCTCTAGTGTGAAGTTTTTTATTTATTATTATTTGATTTAGGAAACTTAAAATTCCAAGACTGCTCTCCTGGGACAGAAAAAATGGGCTGAGAGACTGCACTATGGACTAATAAATACGGCCTTATTTGTGTATGCAGTAATATCACTGAGGATTTGGGGTAAGAAGAAAACCCAAGTGGTTGTTTTACATTTATTTTGTGGATTTTTTAAAACAGCATTTTAAACTAGAATTATATAACATGAACCAAAATATATACAGCTTAGATTTCAAAAATACGCTTTCAGAAGAAAGGCGTACTTCATTTCCTTTTTTTCTTAAACCGCTCAGCTGAAATATAAGCTTTAAATCTGCTTACCTCAGGGAAAAGGGTGTTGTCTAGATTTTCTTACCACAGTAGAGGGGTTTGTTGTGACAACACAGAGGCTGAGAAAGACTACTGCCCATTACTCAAGCCTGCTTCCAGTACAGGAGCGCTGTGAGGACCATGTGTTACAGCTGCTTTGTCCTATGAGATAACTTAAAGAGGGACATAAGCCAGCCATAAACTCACAACGTGAACTCCCTGCTGTAGAGTAGCACTGTTGGATATAAATGTGCCACAGTCAATCTGTGCAAAGGCATAAAAACATGTTGGAGGAAAGGGAGCAGGACTGAGGCACAGTGAGATCGTGCTGTGCCTCATCTCCACTGGGGTGTGTGCACCAGGATTTTCCCTCTGCATGTGTGCCTGGGACCACATCATAGCACATCCCACCCAGAACTGCCCTCTGCTCTCCAGTGGGGACAGAAATGTCCATGTGAGATAATGGCCCTCTGAAAGTCTAAAGGTCTGGAAACTGAGAGACTCCTACTCCAACACTTTTCCCTTGAGTTCTCATGTTACACAAGAACAGCTCTTCCCATCATTAATGTAGTGCATGCTAATAATGTGTGCCAAAATTTGCCTCTTTCAGTAGTGGCTTTGTATTTCCCAGGTCTTGCAAATCTGTAGAAAAGCTGAGTTCTTCAGATCATTATCCTTCATGGTGGCAGGATTCAGTTCTAACATACATCTTCAAATTAAAATCCCCCAAACATTAAGCAGCTGACAGTGGTTACAATTTGGACACCACTCATCAAATCCAGAGAGCAGTTGCTCTCACTGACAGAAAGGCACAGGGCAATAAAAATGAAACCGAGAAATAGAGATGTGACTTAGACCTCAGCCCTTGGGGATGGAGATCATCAGGTTCTCTGTATGACAGCTGCAGCCACCTTCTGTTTCTTATTTTGCTAAGTTGCTTTTCTGCAGTTGGGTGCTGAAGAGACATTGCCAGTATCCAGCCTTTCTGCCAAAAGTGGAACTGTCACCAGCGTTGTGCAAACTTGATTTGGCCTCTGAGCATGCTAAATCATGTTTGTTCTACATTGATAATATTCAGTTTATTTAACTGCCTTCAAAAGTCTGTCTAGATTGCGTTTTGTTGAGGGATATCTCTGTGTGTGAGCACGATAGGAAATCAGTCAACAATTCAGGGTTCAGAAAGAGAGTCCCTTGTGGCTCCCCCAGAATTCATGGCATTCTCAGACAGGATAGATTAATATTGGAGTTTCATGCTTCTTATAGGACTTAGTTGTGACTACAGTGAGTTTTCTAAACCCACTCAGCTGGCACCATTACAAAATGAAGAACATTATAACCTGGAGAACATTCTAATAATCTCCTTAAATAAAACACATTTTGTTTGCAAATGTGTTACTTCTATAGTCTGTTAACCTGGCTTAGCATCTTGTAGGCTGTGTTTGGAGTTTGGGGTTTTCCCATGCTCAGCAAGAACAAGTTTTTTTTCAGCTAGTATGTTTCAGAGATATGTTCTGTTAAAACAAAGGATTGTGCTCCCACACCCTGGTAAGGAGAGGCAGTTCAGATTGCTAACAGTGCCAGAAATGTAGAGATATATCTGCTGCATATCTTCTAAAGAGACCTGAAATAAGCATCGTCTAAGACAGCCCAACTCTATTGCTTGGAGGGAATGTGATGTCTCCATCTGTTTTTATGTTCCAAACACAGAGTGCTGAAGCCCGTAAGACTTACTTGACTAAGTAAGATCCTGTGGCTGCAATAGGAGATGCAGTCATTTTGTGAAGGGAGGTTTTATTTAGCTCCTGGCATTTCCAATAAAGACCCAATTGTTTCAAAACCTCCATCTTTGGAGGAGGTTTTTTCTTTACTTCTGTAGATCAGCTGCCAGCAAGCTCCTGGGCCTGTGAAGAGGCAGGGTTCAGTCAGTCTGTTCACAATATGGAAAGTCATTGGCAAGGCAGCGAGGATTCTGTTGAGAGAGCGCAGCACCCTCCCTGCCCATAGAATCAACCGTTGCTCTTATCAGGGGCAAGCACCAGTTCCTATATTTTTGCAGTGCAACGTGCATTTTCAAAGGCCTTGTTCTGAGAAACTGGAGGGTAAACGAAAGGTCTTTTTCTCTTTGTCTCTGCTTTCTGATTTAAAAAGTAACTTGCACCCTTTTTGAACCTTTGGTTGCTTTTTAGCTGCTCTCCATCTCTGTAAATAGTTGACAAGGTCTAGAAACAAAGGCCATTGTGAATGTTTTTGCTGTTCTTTCTGCCTGTATGAGAGAAGGCAGGAGAGAGGGGCAGATCTGAAGTCGTCACAGTTTCTCCTTTAATTTTTTGTTGTACTGAAGAAGATTCAGAAGACTAAACAAATAAATCTGTCTTAGGGGAACACATAGGTAAATCCATATTAGACCTAACACTTAAATAGCCTTTTTGTTGATAAATGAAGTTGCAGTCTACTGCTTAAAGCTTTATCTGCAATTGTCTTCATTCCCCTGTGTGTCCCTCTAACACAAGAGCTGACAAAAATATGCTAGAAAGCCACATATTTTGCCTTCAAAAAGCAAGTGTAAATGTTGCCATAGCAACATAGAAAAGCAGAATGCTACTTTTTAAAAGTGGTAGTGGGGAAATGAGGGAGACATAAATAGAGGGAGAATTAGGGGTTTACAGAACACATAGAAAGAGACAGTTCTAGGATGACTAAATGAACAAAAATTTGCCATGTGACACCTGAAGCTACTTGCAGGACAGTTTGTCTGAAACACAAGCAACTCCAGTAAACTAGGTAACATATCTAAAAAAAAGTCAGAATATTTTCATCTCCTGTGCCTTATATGACAGAAAATCTAATTAACCAGGGGTCAGACAGACCTTGGGCTTACCCAGGTCTATTACTGGAAAAAGAAACTGCTATCTAACAGTATCTTTCATTTTTATAATCAGCTTGGGACATCGCACAGCACTGTCAAGATTTGAAAGTTTCCACTGAAACTTTTATTATAAATAAATCCAGGACAGCAGATGCTAGCATGTCTATCTCACACTAGACCCTTTGGCTGAGAAGTTTTTCTTCTGCTTGTGTCTTCTCTGATGATGTAAAAGATGTCCTATTATGATGTCCCAAGGATAGGTTTTCAGTAGTTTTATCCATGAACTGAATAAAAATGGTTTCAGTAAGAAAAAGGAAAATTGATAATGGGGCCATTCAAGAAACATATTTATAACTGTGTTAAAAATACTCTGCAACAATTTTGTTCTCATCCCATAAGAAAAAGCTGTGTTTATTTCCAAACCACAGTTGAAGGTATTTTACTTAAAATGTGTTGTGTGCATCTGTTTGTGTAGGTGGTGAATCTGGGTGCTGCAGACTTGAGAAGCTGCTGTCAATAAACCCAAGGAGACAAGAAAGAGCCCAGGGCCCTTTGGTGATTGGCAGATTCAGTCACTTAAATGCTGAGCCCGAAGCTGAAGCCTGAGCAGAGTCTGTTTCACAGAATTATGTGAATGCCATTGGAAACTTTTTCGTTTTAGCTTGTTGTTTAAAAATATCAGCCATCTGAGGACAATTCATTTCCAGGACTTTATATAACATGTAAAGTACTGTAAGGGGATATTTTTAATCTATTTGCAGTTTGCTCTAGAGAGCAAGGAGAATGTCTTAGCTTTGCTTTTTCCTGTAGCCTGTACTATAGGTACAGATAATACCATTCAAGAGGGAACAGAAGGCTGCATTTTCATTTGGAGTTGATAAATGGCACATTATTTACCTATTTATGAAGGTGAAAAGCTGTATAGAAATAGAAAAATTTCTGGCTGCCATATTTACAAAACTAAAATGTTATTGCTAAACATCTTTTTAAAAAGTGAAAGAAATACATATGTAAACACATCTTTCAGGCAACTTTTGCATCTGCCTGTATTTCTGTCTTTCTGGTGGATTTGTGCAGGTCATCTAAATGACCCACAAGAATCTTTCTAGACCTTTCTCTTCTTGTTGTCTACAAAGGCTCATCTCCCCGCAAGTAACAGATACCCATAAAAGTGTGGAAAGGAAGTTGCTAGCAGCCACAGTGCTGCAGGTATTTTATTCACCATTTCCTCCCTCCCTCTGCAGCTACTGGCTTATGGTGAGGATGGCTGAAAATCACAAAACTAAGATTGAATCAAAACTAACACAATGAAGGTCAAGCACAAAAAGTTATAGCACAGTCTTCTCAGTCCCTTTCATAAACATGCTGGTGTTTGTAGCACTACACATTGGATAAGAAGTCAGGAGGTCTGTTCACCTAGCAGGAAAGAACTGTTACCCAGTTCCCTAAAAAGTCAAGAATTTACTGACCCATCCTGTTTGCCCTATATAAACAAATCGATTTTTTGCCACCAGCAAAATAGCTCGAGGCAATTAATTTTTACTGAATTATTTTCTAGTGTAGAGAGATACCAATTTGCAAACCTGTCCTGTATCCTAATCACAAAATAGGCATTAGTATCACATCCACTTGCTATGTTTCTAACCACAGAACCCTTCAGAGTGCCTTATTTGCCATGTTTGGGGATACTGGATGCAAACAAGCTGTGGTTTTCTGGGGAACAGGCAGGCTTAGTGACAGGATAGGTGCTGCAGCCCTAAGCCAGTTTTTAGAGCAGAACACAGCCCTGGAAAGCCTTTTTCATGTAAGTCACCCAATCCCAACAATGTTGCTGGGTTCCCAAGTCAATTATAAATTATTTCCTGTACACATAATTAAGCTGTAACCAGTGTTCCCTTTCTCATCAGGACATTCCCTATCCTGAAATGTAGTTGTGTTTCTTTCCAGTGAGAAACCTTGCCCACACTTAAAATGCTTGCCAGCCTCTTCGGGTAAGTGCAGATCTGGAGTATCTGAGGCATGGTGCCTGCTCAGGAAAGTCAGTCGTAATGCCTCACAGCCTCAAGGGAGGCTTTCTAACTACTTTTACAGGTAGAAAACACAAAAAATAAACCGAGAAGTGAAAGACAAAACAATCCTCTGCGGCTTCCTCTACTCTAGCTTCAGATTGTGCCACTTGACTTCCATTTAAATATTGGGCAATGCTGTGGATACATTTTCTATTATGAATTATTTTGTTCCCCAGACTTTACAGTATTGAACTTACAATCATAAATTTCAACTGGGGTTCGTATCACCTCTTAATTCTGAGTCCAGTGAGGGGAAGTAGATTATTTTAAAAGACCTTTATGAAAAAGAAAGTTTTTCCTTTAAGAGCACTGGAAATTGAATCACAGGAGTCTAAAGTTATTTTTGAGAATGTTACCTTGGTTTCACAATAAACAGCTATGTGCTGAGGGGTATTTATGGCAAGTAGGTAAACACAGAAAAGAAACTGCACATGAACATGGCTGTATGCATGTGTGTTTAAGGCTTTGGAAATACGATCATGTCAAGAGAATGTGTCACTTCAAGAAGTTTAAAAATGTCTCTAAAATAACTAAGAAAATGGATCTTTGAACCAAAATTGTGAGGCTGAAGCTGAGAAATGAAAGCAAGATTGCATTATACAGCCCCCTATGGAGGGGGATATTCCCAGGTAATGTAAAGCAAACACATTTTAATGCTGCTCATTACTCTGTGGCACATGAGGGCTCTGGCCACTCCAGCAGACTGTGCTGTCATGTACTGCTGTACTCCTCATTACCACACGGTCCCACGGTCCATCTGGAGTACCAGTGCAGCACAGGGTGATGCAAAACCATTGGGAGCCTGGTACAAAGCAGAGAGACAGAGAACCACAGCAGTGTTCGCAGCTCGGCAGCTCCTGCAGCCCCCCAACAGCCTCTCTGGGCAGAATGAGTGAGAGAAAATCCACTCCTGCTGCACTACTACATGAATCTTAATTGCTTTCTCTTGTAGAGATACAAATGTCTTTGTAAGCAGCATGTTCAGATCATTACATGCAAACGTACATGTGATATCTTTATGAAATATGCAAATATGAAGTGCTGGGCTATGATCTGATCTATGTGTGTATTTGAAAGTCTTTCCCATGCTTTGGTTCGTGTACTGAAAATTTCTGACAGTTTGTTTAAGGTAAACAGAGCCAATCTGTCAGCATGATTCATTACCAGCACATCTGATAAGTATGACTTAACTTGGAGTAGCCTTGTATGTTTTTAAAGCACTTGCCTACTTTGCAGTTAGCAAATTACCACGAGGCAAAGCAAACACAAAAGGAGATAACAAAAGGAATGATGGATTCAATCACGTTACAGAGGAAGGGAGATGATGAAGTGATTGCTTTACCGAGCTCAGACACCTGGAAAGTAGAGTGTGTGTCTCAGCTGCTCAGAAGTAGCGCGATGCAGAAGCCTCATGCTGTGCACAGGCATCGCAACAAGAGGCTGTCATCACATACTGTCCCACATTCCCTTTTATATGTATTTCCCTGATTAAGTTTCTCTTGTGACAGCTTTTGAACAGTAACACCTTTCTCCTTTCTGCCTCTGAATTTTCTCCCTCGAAAGGTGCAAATTATGGTTTTACTGTGGCCTGCTAGAGGTGCAAATAAGCACAGCATAGCCAAACCGGGACAATCTTGAAGCAGTAAAATATCAGGGCTGAATCCTGGTGAACTCTAATATGTATGTATTGATATGCTAGGGCTAAATGGTGGGAAATATGTGTGTGAACTTCTTCATGTAGTGTGAAGTTCTGCATTTGCGCAGCCTGGGCTATTGGTAAAACCAATGAAGAGGGAAACACAAGCGATGGTTAAATTTTGGAAGCAAAGCAGCTTTTGGAGGCAATTGCTACAAGAAAGTTACATTTGTGTCCTTTCTTCACTCAGCTAGGGCCAAGTGTACCCTGCAGAGTAAAAGGTGTAAATCTCATTACTCGCTTCTGAACTTATTTTGACTTCTCATTCTTAGTATTGTAGAAATTCTGTGCCTGGCTCAAGCAGCCACTTAAGTACCACTTGTACCTGCTGTTGTACGAACAGAAACCACTTCCTCGACCACAACTTATCTCTAGCTGTTTGTCACAAACACACACGAAACTCTCATTATTGTATTGCAACTTCTTGGTGCTGAGCGTAGAAAAAGAGAAACAGAACCACATCTACTTCTGTATTTTCTTTTCTTTCTATTCATGGAAATAGGCTAAAAGAAATGTATGAGTTTGTATGGCTTTGTTTTTATATCTTTACTTAATCAATACTAAATCAATAATGGTTAGAATTCAACAAGAGGACATGTTTTCTGATCTCCACTGTATGACCTATTTTCACTTGTAGGAGGACAGAAAAAAAATCATCCTTTAGGGTAAAACTCTTAAAACTCTCAGTTTAACTGTAAGTGAGAGGAAGCATTTTTTTTGGCCTGAAAGGAACACCTCTTTCAATTCCACACCAAGAACAGCAAAAGTCTCTTCTGCTACAGGATTAAAAAGACCTACTTCACCCACAACTTGAAAAAGTAGAGCCTTTTTCTAATGTGCCTGCTGGCAGAGATGAAGAGAGCCTGGTTGAGAAGGGAACTTAATCAGCCAATTTATGTTTTTCAGATCATTGAAGTATGATCATTTTACCTTGACTTGTTTATCATCTTATTAGAATACTGGAAAGAAATGTTAAAACTGTATGACAATAGGCAAAATTGCAGGATGGGTTAACTGAACCCTTCTTTGGGTTTGGTTAACCTCATGTTTGTATGCTTGAACACAGATGCGTTCTCACTTTCTTTTTTAGGTTGGTCTAACAAAAGATACCGCCTCTTCCTGCAAACAATCCCTGCTTCTTCTAAATTAGCAGCTGTCCTGGCTGCTTCCATTACCACTTCAGGAGTTTAATTACAGAGCTATAAAGTTCTTTCTGTGGCACCAAGGTGTCTTTTATTCTTACACCAAGCGGGAAGCCCACAGGCTTCAGCTGAGCTACTTGTATGTAGGAGATTGCTAAGCTTCGAGTGTAACCACTCCAGAGAGTCTTTGCAAGCAAAAACTGCTGCTCGTAACTTAGCAAAATAAAAATGTGAGTGAAGGAAGAAAAATCCATGGTGTATTTTAAGAATTCCTTCCCATTTTTAGTGTATACATGATATAGAAGACATATTGGGCTTTCTTTCAAAAGAAGGATGTGATTTTGCCACTTAACAGTCACAAATATAAATCAGCCATAATATATTGCTCTTTACTTCCGTCATTTAATTCAGCCATTTGCAACAGTTCTACATATTCCTGTATCCAGTCATTTCAGTGAGATATGAGCTTTTGTGGTTAACTGGATCTTTTAGGTAATTCTAAGATTCTTTTTCTTTTACAAAATGCTGAATGGAAAAACAAACATCATTCTTGTTTGAATTCAAGTTTAAAAATCCAAACAATATAAAGCAAATTAAATAAAAAGTTAGCATTTTAACATTATATATTCAATGGTATCAATTTAACATTATTTTAGCAGTAGTGAAGCATGAAAGAATAACTCCCTCTGCAGACACACACATTTACATACATGTGAGACAGTCAAATGAACAATTTGCAATTGAAAGCCTCAAATATCACAAATCTTTTGAACTAACAAGTTATTAGTTCTGATTGTTTTTCTTTTCCCTTGTTTAATAAAGTTCAACTCATCACTTCGTAGAGATTAGATATAACTGAGGCAGAATAGTTGGTGGTTTCACCCAGGATGCATTTCTGTGAGCAGAGAAGTCCCAGCTGGCATGATTTCATAGACTAAAGTGCAAATTGTGCTGGGTCCCCTGTCTTGGAAACTGTTACGGAATTTTTCTCTCTTGTTCATTTTAAGTCTGTCTTGAATATGCCACTTTTGCGGCCTGACACACACTTTCAGTGTCACCAGGTTACAGAGCACCACATAACAATACATTTTGACATATGCAGGTGTAACGTGATGCACATCACAAGAAATAAAACAAAGCAGAGGCATACAATTTTTCTCCTCCTCAGTGAACTTGTAATATCCACAGGTGGTTGAATTTTTCCTCATCTATGCCTTAATTCTCACTAAAGGACTAGAGAAGCTGAGGGCAGCCCTGAGCAATGGCGGAATGTAGGACATTCTGGGTGACTGCTGTGTTTTCACACTGTCCCACATGTTTATCTGGGTGCCACCCAGCTGTCTGCATTGTGTTAGGCTGAAGTTCCACCAGTGAGTTTTTCTCCTCTGTGCTTGGCAGGGAAGTCAGACAGGCCACGTCCGCACTGATTTTCAGCTCCCCTCTGCAGAGAGCCGTGGCTGCAGTGAGGCCAAGCAGGCACTGCCACAGCCAGCAGCTGACAGACCAGGTGCTGCCGGCCTTGCTGGGTGCAGTAAACCTTTGGGCATGCCTGTGACCCTGCTGGAGGTGTCCTGCAGGGGGGAGCCATGGGGCTGGCACCTTTCAGTTGCTCTCCAGTCTATGCTGCCTGAAGCAATAAAGATGTAGTTTCAGCACTGTGTGTCACTTCCTGACATGTGGCAAAAGCAGTAGGAGTGTGTTCAGATGAAAAGACCTCTAAGCACTTTTCCTCCTTCAGGTACCAAGTATTACTTAAAGCTGAGAGCTAGAGGTGAGAACTGCCAGATAGATACACTGTAGTATTCTTCTCCTTGGTACAAAATGTGAGGCAAAAAAACACCTTTGTCAGCATTTGGCACTGGTTACTGACTTCACAGGTTCTGGCAATGTAAAATAAATTATCCTGTAAAGGGTGAATTTGCTATATTTGTTCCCTATTGAACACACTAACATCTGGGGAGGAAGAAGGAACCTTTTCTTTATCTTTGCAGGTGGATAGTGCAACTAACAGCATGACCAGTAGCCAAATGGTTTACTGTCTTTTCCTTTTTCTCTTTGGGCACTGTGATACAAAGTTCAATTTATCAGCAAGAGAGGCTGATAAATTTTGGTTTTATTCAGATAGCTGCAGTGGGGAAGCAGTTCCTGCCACAATGCCTCCTCTCATCCTCTCTACTAATCTCAGCAGCCCCCACATAACTAGATAGCTAGTTTTTCTAACTACTTCCCTCAAATAGGTTTTGACATTTTTATCAAAAACTTGATGTTGTCGCCCTTTGTACATTTGGCAAAAAAAGTTCACATATATACATGTGTAAGTGTAAGCAAACACTGTGTTTGCTGTTCCTGAACAAAGGGCATTGTCCTGAAATTAATGGAGCCCCAGTCCTTCCCTCAGATTTTATCAGCTCTGCAGCAGCTATTTGAGTTGCAGGGAAGAGATGTGATGCTCCTCTCTTGAGAGCTCAGATCCCCAAGCCTCTGGCTCACCTCTCCTGCTGGTTGGTGGTGCCCAGCTTATCCACACATGTAAGCTCGTCTGTCCGGGCTCAGTGAGACTATTAAAGAGCCACCTCTGAATTTCTCTCTGTTGGCAGGTTTGTGTACACACGTTTGTATGTACTTGAGAAATAAGCTCTAACATGGTTAGGATAAACTTTAGTCTCTAGTCTGCTGTTGATTTGAGCTAAGTAAACAGTTTTACTCTACATGGTTAAACATTTCAAAGAGATTGCATGTGAAGGAAGAAAAAATTCATAGAATCATTAGGGTGGGAAAGTACCTCTAAGAACATCAAGTCCAGCCATTTTATTGTACATTTTGAAGATGACTTTTGTAATAAGTGCAAACCAGCCCAAACAATTTCACTGAAGAAAGAGAATTAGCAAACAGAAATGCTATAATCAGTATGAAAGCCAAATGTAGAATCAGTAGACACTGCAAAATTTACCCAGCCATATATAAAAGTTTGGAAACAAATTTCACAAATACAGAGGATAAGATCAATTCCTTTAGAAAGAATTTTCTTTTCCCACAGGAAGTAACACCAGCCTGCAAATCACTTCTCTGCTCTCAGAGATGTTTCCCATATGGATCTGAAGACGTTTTAATTTCCATATGTCCTGAGATAATTTCTCAGCCTCTCATCCTGTAGTAATCCAGGATATCAGATACAATGCAGCCAAATGTTAGATGGGATGTTTGTACATTTCTGTCTTGTGAAATTCAAGGGAACTTTTATCTAAACACTAAAATGTATTCCTTTGCTCCCAAAGCAGTTCCATTTAATTTAGCATACCAACTTCTTTCTGGTTTAAAATCTTTTCTATATTACTCAAGGAATCATTTAAAGCCTCACAAATTATTTTTTTAAAATATGTACTTTCAAAAGTGTATGAACCTCCAGAATTCAGGTGGGAAATTAATTATCTTAAATAATCTTAGAACATTCTTCTAGATAAATACATTTTGAGTGATGAAAAATGAGCACCAATGCCACAAATTTCAGTCATCTGGAAGATAACCTCTGTAAGATGTTAGAAGAAATCAATGCCTGTCAAATTTTATATTAAGCACACAATTCACTGTGCTTGATCTATAGACCTAATATAAATTGACAAATAATTTTGAACAAACCTGAAAAAATGCTAATGAAAGAAACATAAACTTGAGAAGATGTGCAGGTCCAGTTCATAAAATTAAAAAAGACTTTCTTTGTTTTCCCAAAAGAGGTGCTGGATGGATATCAGGATTTTTAACTGGCAACAGATTTGAGCTATTCCTGGGAGTCTGTTTCAGGAAAAGAGTTCTATATCTATGGACAACGTCCCATCTGTTGAGATAAAAAAGTAAAAATCTTACACATCCAGCTCTAGAAGCTGTCCAATAGGGACCACAAAGATGGGATGGAGGTCAAACATTCTTAGGATATGGGCCTTCCTTGTGATCTGAGACCTCTAGATTGACATATGAGAGCATGAGTTATCAGAGGATAGCGGGGGAAAGTGGCATTTAAACAAATGGAGATGAATGATTGTTTTGATCTCAGTTTCACACTAGGCAGCTGTAGAAATCTATTGACCAGTATATGGTGGAAAAAGATTAATTTGAATTTTTAACATCCAGAATTAAAGCAAACTCAAAGACAAGAATTAACATTATACACATTCGAAGTATACGTGGTTTTCCATTCTGAAATCTGGAGCAAACTCTTACTTTCACCAGAGCTCTTTTCAAGAATCTAAGAATCATCCTCACCTTGTGAGACATTCACAGCCATAAAAAAATCATCACAAAACCTAATAATTAAATGGAAATTAAAAGCAAACCATGACAAAATTCTCCACTGATCAAGGAGTGACTTTCTCACCAGTGTGTGGTCTTTTAGAAGGAATCAGAGCACGACCAAATATTTCCTGGAACCTTTGCATGCTCTATATGCTGTTTTGTAGTTTGAGAGGAGTCTGTCATGTCCAGTGCCTTTTATTTAGCTAGTCATAGAGAAAATGAGAGAAGCTACTCCAAAACCAATTTCATTCTTCAGTCACTGATCCATTTACTAATTTATTTTCTGCTCCTGAACATGAGATACCTTTTAACAACAGAAGTTTTTTAAAAGAGGGGTGCTGCAAGAGTACTCGCACCAGTGCAGATTCTTCTACAAGCACAGAAAAGTCTCAGGGATGAAAACAGCAAAGATTTCTCCTGTACATAGATGCACCTGGTTTCTCCACAGGTTTTGAGGCAGTTCTACTGGTGGCCCTGAAGCTGCCATTGTGCCTCCTGTCTGATTGAGCTAGAGATGGTTGCTGGGGCTTCTTTAGCTTCCCAGTTAAAATTGCTGTTAGTGTATCCCAGATTCATTAAAACTTAAACACTTTGGAAGAGAATATGTGGTTCAATTTGCCTTCAAGAAATCCATCTTGTTCAAAGAAATCCATAAACTAAAGGCTCTAGTTGTATTCTTAGCAGGGTTTCAGGAGCTGGCCCACAGAAGCCACAGGCAGTACGGGCACATTTTGTACCCAGAAGAGATCACATCAACAGGGAAGGTTAAGCCAGGTTAATGTTCAGATTCTCTGTGATTCCCTTAGAGTCAAATATGTGATATGTGATATACCCTGCCCAAACTGTGCTGTGCAGAAGAGTTAGGGTGCTTGGGGCTCATCCATAGTATCTAGTGGTACCTCTGCAATTCCAGGGCTTCAGTCTTCAACAAGAGTGTGATAAAGGCTAAAGGAAAGGAGCAGCTCAACTTTAGAAAAGACAGCTGGACTTTTCCAAAATCTCAGGAAATGTTTGCTTGAGTTTTCTTTATTGGGCTTTGAGTTGCAACACCAGAGCTGCTGTTCAAAAAGAAGCTTAACACATTCATTATACCATTGTACACTGTGCTGATAAATACGCAGAAAAATGCTATCTGTTCAATCTGTGTGGGCATTCAAATCTTCTGTAATACTTGTGAGAAATACTGTGTACTGGGCTGAATAATAATTTGCAGTGCAGGAAAATAAAGTAGTTCTCACAGCAGCTGTTGCAATCTTCATAGTAAAAGCAGGAGAGCTTGTGCAGATGCTCCAGTCTTAGGAGCCATAGAGGCAGATGTATCAGAGGAAATACCAATACATGGTTTTGCATATTTTCTTCTCACGTAATCACAGCTACAGTAACATCAGTTTTCTGTCCATCACCCTTTTCTTCCCCACTGTTTCCTGTAGTATATCAACACCACCCAGCTTCTCCCTTTTATTAGCTGACAACACTGTACAGAAAAATACCAGCATTTAAATACATCCGTATCTTTCCAAAAAGTGAGTTTTGCTAATAAATCTTTATTCCCATAAATAGGACACCAGGAGTTCCTCTATCTTCTGTACTAGGTTCATATCTCAGCTAAAGAAATAGGTTGCATATATTTATTGTCGTTTTCCAGAGCAAGGAGGACAGAAGCACGTTGCTCTTGCTGAATGTGAAAAGAAAAAAAATCTCCTCAAAAATGTATAGGTGGCATTTGTTTCACAGGTCTGAGCAGAGGTGTCAGTATCAGGAACCTCCAAATGGTGATGGGAGTTGGTTTGGAAATCTGCATATGAACGACTATTAATTTCTTCAACACAGAAAGTTAATAGGTGCATTATTATCTTCCTGTAAGCAGACGGGGGCAACTAAATAATCAGCAAAATATCATTCCCTAGTGGAGTGAGACTCAATTGATTCTTCTTTTCTTATCTACAGTAAACGATAACTGGTGAAAATCACCTATTGTCAGATATATTCTGCTCTCTTATGCTGATACTGCTTCTCATGATTTCCCATTTGAAAGCATCTCACAAAAAATGTATTTCAAGAGAAGATATTTGAGGATGGTGATCTAAGTTAACCCAAATCTCCAGGAGAGGGAGGAATTGTTAAACAAGATGTGTATATTGGAATCTGAAACAAGAGAACAGTAGGTGAGTAGGAAGTGGGGTAGAAAGAGCAGAACAAGAAAGATCAGGGGGAGGGAGGACAGCTGATCCTTGCTAGTGGATAGAAATTATTGCCATGCTCTCCTCTTGGTTCAAGTTCCCATTGCACTCCTGTGATGACTTCTCACACACTGTCTCACTCACACATTTTGTAAATAGAAAGAGCATTTAACACACTTTTGGGAAAACGTTATCAGAAAAACATTTCTATGTCCATTTTCTCTTACAAGGTGAATTTACAAAACAGATGACACAAGCTTTAACACAAATGCTTACCACCACATTAGATAGAAAAGTCAGAGTAAGTACTGTACTAAGTCACATAATATTTATCACATGGTGGTAATTTTTTTTTCATTCTGTCTTTAATGGAAAAAATTAATACTTTTTTTTCCTTTTAAATAACACAGGTCTGTCCTACTGCATCTGTATGAGAAAAGACAGGTCACAGAGCAGGAATGTCTGCAGTGGCTGTTCTGTTTCATGCAGATTTTTCTTTAGCCTGACATTATTCCAGCAAAGCTCTGTTTTCTGTATAGGTGAACTTTTGCTCTATGGTAAAGATTTCTTTTGCTCTATGGTAAGGATTTCTAAGGAGTCTTAAACCTCTTCATAAGTTTACAGACAGGAAGAGAAGGTGGAGATACAGGGAAGGGTTTACTAGGAGACAAGTGGTTAGGGGACCATACTCCTCTGCTCTCTATCAGTGCTTTCCAAAGACTCCGTTTTATGGCCAGATGTGCTGCTATTTTCCATGAAGTGAGAGAAGACACATATGCAGGATGAGGCCACCATCTGCCAGGGAGGGACACATTCCACCGCCAGGCTGATACAGCAGAACACCTCACTTGGATGACTTTCACAATGGTGCATTAACCACTTAGTCATATAAATGTGCCATTAAAGGCACTGCACCATGTCTGCAAAAAAAATCTATGAGTATTTCCTTCACAGTTCAGCATCACCTCTCTTCATGAGGTTCATTTTCAAGAAGCCATTATTTTCTTAATTATCTGGTCTTATCCAAAGACAGACTGACTGTAGTTACTGGTATATGATATCTTCTTGTCAAATTGTGTTTACAGGAATGTTGCCAGGGCTTGCTGTCATGGCACCTCATGAGCTGTTTTAGGGGCTGCCTGAAGCTGTTGATATGGACTGGATCATTGATCATTGTAAAATGATCACTGATCATTGTAAAACTTTGTAAAAATACTCATGCCACTGGAGTTCCTGGTGAAAAAAGAAACACCTAGGTCACCTGTAGTCACCTAAAATTGGTTTGCTTATTCACTAGATTGAATTAAAGGATTATTGAAAGTGAAATGCAGCATAGAATATAGGCCTTGGAAAACCATTAACTGTGAAGCAGTCACAGAGAAAATGTCGTCGTCCTTGATCCCACTCCTGGCTCATACTCTTTTCACTTGGGAGAGTCCCAGATCTCCCAGACAGGGAAGCATTAATGCAGCAGAGGTTGATGGGTTGGAAAGCATTCTTTCCATGTGTGTCTCCACTGGATAAACTTTCCCAATACCACTATTTCTTCACAAAAATGTCTAAACTTCTTCTATTTCCTGTGTTGAAATTAGCTCTCCTATAAAATTGCTCATAATAAGTATTTCTTAGATTTTTTTTCTTATATGTAATTGTACTGCTTAGCACTAAATCTAGGGGAGACAGCACAGGCCACACCTAACTGTACACCATTACATGAAATGACTTCCAGAAATAAGGGCTTCCTGTAAAAAGATTAAGAAGCATGCCAGTTTTTCAACTGTTTGGATCCATATGTTTTGACAGTAGTGTGTTGGCTAGTCAATGATGGAAGAGTCAAAAAATTAGTTATCTTTAGAAGATGGTCCATTAAAAAGAGGGTTTTAGTTAATAAAATAAAAATATTGCGCTTTTCTTGTATTCTTTTAAAATGTTTTCTTAGATAAGAATTCTGTAATTAGGTAAGTTAACATAATAAAATGTAGTGAAATAAAATGCCTTTAAGGCTTGTAGCTAAAATCTAAAGTCATAGACTGTATCTATTTTTATTTCAGAAATGACTAACAGCTCAGTTCATGCCTTTACCAGCTGTAGTTGTGCAGCTGAATGGAGAAAAAAACAGATGTTCACAATATGAAAACTTCCTCTTATAGTTCATGAACTCACAAATGTGTATGGTAGGAAAGTTGTCTGTTTCTATTACGGATGGGAAACATGACCATCAAATAGAGCTTGAGATCCAGGCCAGAATGTTTTCACAGCAGAACTGTTCTAGGGGCACTTCCCAGGACACAGGCAAATCCCAAGGTATAGGACAGTATATTTTCATTGACATCGAAGCTGGTATGATTTTAATTTACAAAAATATACATGTGAATGCCAGTATCCCATAAACACATCATTAAAATGTCTGTGAAAGGGTTTTTAAAAACAGTTGGATTGTACAATTATCATCTTTGTTATCATGGTTTAGGAGCAAAAAAGGGAACTGGAATTAAAATAACTGCCCTTCCAAATGTTTACATACACTGCATTTTGGATGCCATGGTCACTTGTGTGTAATAGTGACCCGAGAATTCACAAAAGTAGGCTGCTAACAATATCTAAATATCAGCTCAGATGGTTACTCTTCCTACACATGCTGCTTACTCTTCTGATTTGAAAGGAAAATAACCCCAAAATACAGAGATTTCATGTGCTGTTCTCATGTACTTGCACTGAAACTTTTCCAACAATAACATTTTGCTGATTTCACCACAGACTTTACTGGGCAGGAGCTGTGGATCTCCAGCCCCAGTTGCCCTTGGCCAGACACTTTATTCTCTGTTTCTTCCAGCACCATCAAAACAAGGTTTTGTCATCGCAGGGATGCCACAGGTGCACCATTGATTCTTATGGGGTGGAGACATTCCCCAGGACCCTGCACCCTCTTCACAGCAGGCTAGTCTCTGTTCTCCTGCCAGACTCTCCAGACAAACCTGTGCTAGGTTTTTCATGCCACAGATACTGGACCCGAAATAAAACATCCTGCACTTGAGTTACCCCTTTTCACTTTAGGTGGGTGTGGGCCTGCTTTTCTGTTTCCTTTAAGACATTTACCTCAGTGTCAATTCTCGGTCACTTCTTTCTTCAGTTCCCCTGGTTCCCCTGTTATTACAGACCACTTGAATATTTTCCCCAAATATGAAACTTATAATGCTTTACTTAAATGTTTCCTCAAACTACAAAGGTCTGATTTTATTTCCAACTTCCAACTTTCTAACTTTCCTGCCCTGAAGACTTTGCTGCAGGCTACAATCACATGATAGAAATGATTGCATGTCCTACAAATCCTTGACTGAAGACTAAAGAATGTAGAGACAGCTAAGCTCCTACTGCGCCTGAAAGGTGATTCAAATTCTTTCCACACTTCTGTGAGTTTAGTTTTTTTGGGAAAGTTCTCACACTGCAACAAATCATTTATACTTCTCTAGACTGGATACATTTCCACCCCTCCAAATGAGTTAGATTAAAAACGGATTTCACAGTGTATCACCTGGTATGACAGATTTACATTAGTAGGAAACTAGAATAAACTTAAAAATGAATGCACGAAACAAGAAAGCAATTTTCAACCCAAACTAACTCCTGCTATGGTTTTATCTTATTAAAGTAAAATGACAAAGCCAGGCTTTAAACATGTTTTGCACATGCACAAAGCACTTCCTTTAGATACGTTTTGGTTTGGAACTACAGAAGTTCTGTCCCATTATTGCCTATCTGACCTGACTTGTCTATTGTATGCTTAATATTTGTCTCCAAAATCTTTCTAATTAGGTAATTGCTAGTTTATCATGCAGAAAATGTAGCCTTAGAAAGATGGTAATTACATCATTATCATCCACAGTGGGCTATAAAAGAACTTTACAAAATGAATAGGCAGTGTTTCAACCAAAGTATCTATGAAAGTTCCATTATTTACAGAGAAAAATACCCAGAAGTTTTAATGTTTATTTGCTCTCTGGCAGCCTAAAGAAAATTTAAGTGGGTGTCAGTTTAAAAGAACCACAGGAGACAGGACATTGGTTTCTCTGCACAGATGTCCCTTAATCCCTGCAGTTTTTCTGTGGGAACTGGAAAAACAGGGTCTTGTTCTCCACCCACATTATATTAGTAATTTTCAGAATAAGAAATTTTTCAAAAAAAAGACACAAATGCCTAAACCAAACCAAAAATCCAACAAAAGCCCAGTGAAGCACACAGTGAAACCTTCCAAGTTAGGAAGCATGGACTTGTGTTCACTCATAAAATCATTCCCTGTCTAATCTCAAAATGAATGCTCTTTCAGCTCCTTCTTAAATTGAACTTTCAAAGCTGAAACTTCAATGCAGAGGAGAAAAACGCTGGGAAATTTCTGGTTAGAGAGAGTAATACTGACTTGACTTCGTAAAGAGCTATTTGAGGTTACCCTATCTGTACATTGCACACAGAGTGAAAACCTTTATACTGACTGATTTAGTTTTTATGCATTTTAAAACACGTGATACCGCTTGATTTCTGTTAAACAAATACTCTCTTTAAAAGGTTTCCTTATTTAAACAGCTTAGGAATTTATTACCTTGTCATTCAAATTTTAATGGTTGTGACATTTGTTTAATTTAAAACATATTTTTAACATCAGCCTTTTATTATTTGTGGCTATACTGAAATTTTCAGAAGAATATGTGAGTAAATAATCATACTGTGAGTTGAGGTACACTCGTCTACATGCACATGAGTATTTACAATTTTATATCTGAGAAAAAAAAGAAATATTTATTCAAACAAAACAAAAATAGAGCATTTTCTTTACTGTGTGAATTAAAAATTTAAAATATCTTTTAAAGGAGATAATTTAATGGAGTATTAAAACATAATAGAAGAAGCAAAAAAGCTAGCAAGCTGGAAAACGTTAAATGGGGCAGAAACAAGAATAATCTCTCTTGCCAGATTACTCAAAGTAGGCATGAAAACTTAGAAAAAATTATTCAGGAAAGGCAGAGCTTGACAAATCATTCTGTAACAACACAGATGTAACAAGACTTGCTCAGACAATTGACATACTTTTCCTATTGACAGCTATTTGTTTAGACTTGTCTAATAAAACCATTTGAGATTTATTGATATAGTGCAGCATTGGAACTAAAGCAGGAGGGTTTTTTACTGTCATTTCAGAGAGCTGAAGCCATCCTGCCCAATACTAAATATTCACATCAATGAACTGGAAAAAACCCAGTAAATAAAATTTGCGGATGACAACGGGCAGAGGGGTGAATCCCAGCAAAGTTAGGCTGGGAAAGTGAAAGCAAAGTGTATTCAGATAGAGTTAAATGCAAAATATGTCTAGGGACTATGAATGCAAAGCCCATCCCAGAATAATAAACTACATCTCGGAAAGCAGTGACACTCAAGAAGAATGTATATTTTAAAGAACTTTTTGAATTAGAGAGGCAATGAATTCAGTTTGTGCACTGTAAAGAGGTGACTTGAATACCGTGCAAAAATACCTGCCGCATAGAAGGAAGAAATGCATGTTGCAGATTCTTTAACCTTGTGGAAAATCCATGAGAAGAACAAGTGCTTGGAAGCTGAAGCCAGGGAAACTTAAATGAAGGCATGCTAGAGCAACCTTAGATGAACATTAGATGTTATTAAATGAACAACTAGAATGAGTTGCTTTTGAAGGTCGTGTGCTTATGGTCACACTTTTCCTTCAAATAAAGAACTGATGATCTGCAGCAGGATAGACTCTAATTAAATTGAAGACAGACATTAATAATTGTCAGAACACCGGATTAACAGGTGTTTAGCAGGTCATGAGACAGCAGTATCTGATGGTCTTTTCTGCTTTAAACTCCATGAATACATGCACAAAGTTGAACACAGTGGCTTGCTTTTTAAAGTCCACTTTCCAGTAATTTTTAGTTGCTTTGTCTTGAAGTATTTTCCACAGTGATACAGTATATGCTGATACCTGAATATACAATTAACCTGTAGGTGCCAAAAAAATTCTTGCATGTTTCGAGATCCAGACATCACTAAAAGATCTTTAGAGAAGGAATGATACCAGAAATGTGACTTGTAATCATTAATTCTGAATTTCTCTGGCTTGTGACACATATAGAAACACCTTTGGAAGGTAAGGAGCTCTCATGGATCCAGCTCTTCTTCATGTTGTAGCCCTTACCTGCATTTATATATTACTTTTGAAAGGAAAAAAACGTATTTGTGAATTTGAATAAAATATTTACTGCATTCAACCTTGTGGGTGATAGAAATGGGACAAGGGAGGTTCTGCAGCCTCTCCCCAGCACCAAAAAAATATTTGCTTCCTTCCCTCTAGGTAATGCTACTACCAGAGTCCTGATGGCAGCATCACCTGTTCTCAGGTTCTGAAATATCCACGAGGATTCACAAGCTTCCCCTTTACATGAGTTTTGAATTCCTGATCAGAAGGTCAGCGTTTGCTAATCTAGTCTGTCTGCTTTTCTGTACGGGTTGACTCACACTTTCCTATTTGAAATCAGTGTTCTGCCATGACCATCTGCTCCATTACTTTCTTCTACTTCAAAATATGAAAGAGACAAAATAACTCAAAAAATAATGTTAAATGCAAAAGGAGAGATTGCCCTAGGATTATTCTGTAAGACTCAGCATGATGTAATAGTTTTTTAAAAGAAGTTTAGGGCCACTATGATTTATTATATGCAACCAACCATTCTCAGGAGAATGCCTTAACACTACTGTTAACAGGCAATAGAATATGAGCTGACATATTATTTGAAGCAATTGATTCAAATCTATTTTAAAATGCAGTTTACTACCTTGCTATACTAGCCTATCAATGTTTTGTCTATACCGCGGCTTTGTCTGTTGTGAGGCTTTCTGTTCCTCAGCTGCACATCACTGCTAACACATTTAGCAGCATCCTTGTGTTACAGGGAAGTCTCAGGGGTCTGGATCTGTCTGGGGTCATCGATTTCCTCAGGGCCAGGATCTCACTCAGTGTTAACAAGAGCGTCACATCTGGCATTATTGTTGAACACGGTTGCTGATGTGCGGGTTTCCTTGTCCTTTCATTTCTTGACAGACTGGGCCAGGCTCTGATGCCAGCAGCCAGGATTTTCACAGCAAGTTCTCAATACTAAACACTGTTTGCATGGAGAACAAATCTGGCTATGGAGTTGGGATGCATATGCAACTTGTGAACCAAATATTGAATTTAATGGATTGCCTTTCCTTGTCACTTCAAAATTAGAACAGCAAGGTAACAAATAAAACTGCTAGTTAATAAATATAATAGGTCATAGCATCATTCATAAGCCACATATATAAATATGTCAGAATTTACCTGTACGATTCTCAGGTAACTTGAATTCAATTCTATTACTCTCAAACTTATTTGCAAAACCAAACTGTTGTCGAAAAAAGGAAATAAAAGAGCTTTTTCTCCATTTTAACTTATTCTTTACACCTGATTCTGTTCTTCACATAGATAGCTTGCACATTGTTTTTAGCACAATTAGTGAAATTCTATATTTATTGGGAGTTTTCCTTTCATTTCAGTGGCTCATAATTCTACTTCATATTGTAAAAAAGAAATATAGGCGCAATGGATTATTTTAGAAGAGACTATCAATATATGTAGAGCACCATAGCAATTAACTAGTACTGAATTCCTAAGTTTTCCAAATGCAAAACCAATAGAAACATCCATTTTGATATGCTGACATGAAAAAATAATGGAGAATAAGATAATTCTGGCTCCCAATGAAGTAAAAAATCTCACTTACTAGAATCTGTCTTCAACCCTTTCCTTTGAAGAAAAGGTTCTAGGCTGTTCTTCACCAGAAAGAATGGTAGACTTCTTCGGTTAGGATACTGTGTGTGCAGCTCTAATGGATGGAAACCTCTCAGCTCATGGTTTCATAAATTGATCTATGCATGTATATGCATATATATATATGTATGCATGCACATGTATATGTATATATAATATACAAGTCTACACTTACTGTTACAAAAATAATGGGTGGTCAGCCTCACAATTGTACCAAAAATTCCTGCTACAAAATCTCAGCATCAATCATTGAGTTTTTTTTCTGGGACCTGCTCTGTTTTGAAGAAGTTGTTGAGATGTGTCTGTATTCGTTCGGCTTTCCTGTTGTTTTCTGTAACTGTGCAAACTTAACATTGTATGCAGGATAGAACAGTCAGGGTTCTGAGCTTGGGAGTTGAGCTCTATTGGTTTCACACTGCGTTCACATGCAGTCTTCTTCCTACAACTGACATTCGTTTTATTCATCCTACACACCCTCTAAAAGAAAGATTTGTTCTCTTCATGAGCACTGGGAAAATTGTCACTAGGGAATTCCTAATCGTGTTACAGAATCAGATATCCAAATTATAAAAAAGGAAAGTATTTGAGGATGGTCATATCGCTGATTTCCAGGAGGCTTGACAAGTCTTTCTGCTCAGGGTGGGAAAAGATCAAAATGCCATTTACATGACTGATGTTAAACCTTCTATCTTGTAGACTTGTAAATGAATTGCTGCCTTGCAGGCACTTCATGTCATGAAAACATTTTACATTCAACTGGAAAAATTGCACATTTAACTTCAAAGTTACAATCTGCCTTAGGTATTAATTTGTCAGGTCCACACTGAACTGTAGAAATGTCAGAAGAATTGGCTCAGGATAGAGCTGTCATGCCCCACGAACTATTCCATCTTGTCTGTAGTCCCTACTGCAGATATTGAATCAAAATTTCCCATAATTCAGGTAAACCCAGATACCTGAAAATCAGTGAAGAATGTTTAACTTGCTTGAGCAAGACTTCTGGGTAGTATTACAAAATGAGGAGCTATTACATTGTACTACTGCCAGCTTGCTCTATTGCTTTTAAATTGGTTTTGTATGCACAAATAGCTATGGAGCTAGGGCATGTTCCTCAAACAGATAGTTATTTAATCTCTTTTAAATTAAAAAGAAGACTGTGAAGTTGGTTTTATTTTTGAATTACTGTGGTAATGAATGCTTGCAAAGAGATAAAGACTCTGGTAATACAAGCCTAAGTAATGCCCAAGCGATTTAATTCATTGACTTTACAATGTTCCTGCTGGTTACAGAACCATTTGGCATTAACATAGTCATTGCTTTTAGGGACTGCTGAGAAATGCAATAAAACACCTTACATTTTATGCCAGCTTCAGATGTTTGTGATTCAAAATCAGTGAAAAGGATTTCCCCGTTTTCTGCCTCTTTTTCTAAAATACCAACGATCAGATGATGTGTGGGGCAGGTTAGACAAAGCAAACCGAGATAAATCTGATGGATACAGGGCATCTGGAGGGAATCTGCTGGTAATTGCTGCAGGATTCACCCTTCATGAGCTTTAGGTAGCATTGTTTTTATATGGCAAGGACTATTTCACAAAGACAAAGACTTTACAAACAAAACTCATTGACTCAAGTAATGTATGGGTGATCTTTTGATCACAACAGAAACTTGATTTTGCTGACCATATTTTGCTACTGAAATAATATCCCTGATTAAAATGCATGCAGAGAACTGATATGAAAAAAAAATTTGAAGTAGTGGTTTATTCTCAATATTTACTGAAAAGTTTTCTTCTTGGAATTTGGTGACTTATCACTTCAAATATGTCTTTACCTTAAAACTTATGATGGCATAGGAGCTGCAGCTAGCTTTAAATCATATATAATCTCTTAAAGCTGTGATTCAGTTTATTATGTTTGTTTATAGCACCATTTCTTCAAATTATTTAATTTGATCAATCTTTGCATTTTGAAATTTATGTTTAACATTTAATAAGATGAACCCTTTTTTTTAAAACTTTCCCAACCTAAACTGAAAAGGGAAAAACATGTATTAGTAATTTAACCTCGTATTTCTGATTATTGCTATACAATTTCTCTGTAACAACTTGATATTATGCGTAAGATAATTCTGAAATATTTGTGGGCTGAATATCTCTGAAAACGTACATTAATTAGAAACCTGGTGCTATCACCATTATTGGAGTAAAATATTCTTGTTAAATGTTTCCCATGAATCAGTCGATGAGGCGGTTATTTAATTTCTATGATCTAATGTCTTCTGCTACTTTTAATTAAAAATGTACCTAATCATGTAAACATTATTACAAGCAAAACATTTTCTACTTATGAGTTTTTAAGTGTCAGCAAACACATCTGGAACTTTGCTTAATAGATGATAGAAGTGTCCAAATTTGCCAAGAACAAAAATATGGACAGCAAATTTCAGGAGAAGGGTAGGGTCTTGTGTTTACTTGAAGCAGTCTGTAGAGGTGATAGTAATATATTGAAGTCTTCATTTAACCACCAGCAGCAGACCATTAATTTAGCAAGTTAAGTACTTTCAGAGAATACCAGATATTCTGGAATTCCAAGTGGCCTAATTTCTACATTTTTGACATTTTCTTAAAAAATGTGCATAAGAAAACCTGCTGTACAAGATAGCATTTAATGACTATGTCTGCAGAGAATTGAGCAACTAGTACTCAGTCCTGAGAGACTTTTACTGGTGACAAGTCAGAAGACAATGCGGACTTCCCATAAGATTGACTAGCCACTGCAGCTTTTGTTCAGGGACATAGACATACTGAAATGTGTTAATCTGGAGGTGTGCTCCAGTGGGACATTAAAAACCCAAACTCAGGGAAAGAGCTGGTTTTGCCAAAACTGTTGTGCATAAGAGCCTCAGCTCCCTGCTCTTTCCTGGAGCCAGGGCAGCAGCTGGGTAAGTGTTGGGGCTGGCTCAAGGTGCAGGTCTGAAGGAGGATGTTGAATCCACACCAAGCAATTCATCGGGGTACAGAGATACTTCAACTAGCAGGAAAGCTGGGCTGTAGAGGTGGATGAAATGGTGACTTGGAGACGCCAACATTGGATTGCCTTTATTTTTCTATGTTGTAGTCTTTGAGGTATTAAAAATGTTGTATTTGCTTCTCAAAGGAAAACTGGATCTTTGTTTGATGCTGCCCTTAACGTGGCTGCTGGTCCCACTGGGGCCAGTGAGGACCTTCCCATAGTTTCTTTTTCTTTGCTATAATGGTGAGCTCTGTGAAGTCAAGAGGAGAAACAGAAGCTGCCTGTTGTCAAGAATCAGCAGCACAGTTAGATCAAAGAGATTGTCTGGCTGGGCTTTGCCTGGAAGGACCACCCCACCATAAAAGAAGGCACAGATCAATCACACTCAGCATCTGTATTTTAGAGGAAGTGCTTGAATTAAGATTTTCATTTCTCTAAGGCTTCTGTACAACTAATAGATGAGAGACATGTCCAGAGTGTGATTAAGCTATTTCAGTAAATTAGCTAATCCAGATCTAAGCAACTCTAACGTTCAGACAAATTGCATTCATGTAGGTCATGAAGACGTCAGGATTTTAAAAAAAGATATGTAAAATAGGGTTCCTAACTATCTTTTCAACATTTTTCCTGTTCTTTTTACAAATTCTCCTTTAAGTAATTGTTTACATGTTATGTCTTTTATCAGCTAAGGGTAACAGCTTTGATACCATTGAAAATTTGCCGGAAGAAGACTCAGTTACGGTCTATTAATAAATTGAGAAATATTTTGAATGGACTATTCAACAGATGATTATTCCATTGCTGTATTCATTGTCAGTCTTTCTTTTACTCTCCTAAACAGAAGACCTTATGTTGTTAGATAATGTTAATTTTGTAAAGCTTCTTTGAAGCTTGCTGAATTCTTGGTCTTCAAATCGGAGGGGAGTAGTAAGAATAACAATTGCTTACACCTAGCAGAAATAATATAATTTTCATTTAGGTATTGTTTAGATTGCATTGTGACTGACTGCACAATAATGTCTCTGTGCAAATGATGCTTAATATTTAACTAGAAACTGTTAAGAAATTTCAAATTTGGGTTGCAAAACTCAGTGTTTTGGGAGCAACTTCTAAAATACCATTTGATAACCTACAATTTTATTCCTGGATTAATAATGCATCAGCACTGTTTTCAAGTGAAAAAATAGAGCTTTGTTCAAAGTACTGATAGGCAGCACGGTATGGGGAATGTTGTCAGACTTGAAGCACGCAACTTTATCAAACAGAGAGTAAAGCCATGTTGTTACTGGTCTGCACAGGAATGTCACAATGGGAACCTCTGTTTAGAGAAAGGCATCTTAAGGGTACCAAAAAAGCTTTGTACACCAGCTTCAAAGTGAAGCTGCATTTAATTTAAGGGCCTGTTTGGTTTTCTAGGACAGCTCTTAGTCTGTTTCTATGAGAAAAGATTAGAAAGTATTGGGCTCTGCAGGCAAACAGTTAAGCAAATTTGTGGGCTGATATAGACAGTTGGAGAATGACATTCCTTTTTCAATGTAAAATTTCTGGCCCTCTGCAGTTCCTGAGGAGTGACCTTTTCACTGGGTGATGACAGTTCTGGTCCTCATGCCTGTCTGTAACAGGAGCCACTAAGGTATTCTGGCCAGATAATCCCTATTGTGCCATAGAGGGAAGTCAACAGCTCAGCTCCCACCTGGCATTGATTTGTGATTTAGATGGTGGTTTCTGCTTTTGGGTCCATGTTTGAGCTGTGGACCTCCCTGCTGGCATCTTCTTTGTCTTTCAGGTCTCTCTAGCTCAAATGCACTGGCTTCAAAATCAACATCATTTGCCCTAGACACTCCAGTGTGTATCCCCATGAGCAATATGCGAACAATTTTAATATTTTTATAGGATTGTTGTCGGCTTTTTTCCCTGGGGCACAATGCTTACTGTCATATACCAGAATGCAGCCTTACATCTAGTGTGATAAGTTTTCAGTGAAAGTGTTCAGAAACCATGGACATACTATTTGCTGAAATAAAGTTTCATTTCAGCCAGGAGTTAAAGAAGGCTGTGAACTATCTACTCTGAAATTACCCTGTAGGATGACAGTTTTATACGTAACAGAACTCTTTTACTAGAGGAACATGAACCTTATTCCAAATCTACAGACCAAGTATCACATTTTCATTGTGAATATACTGAGGGAACAGGGGACCTAAGGAAACAAAACTCTCATTAAGTTACTTCTATTGTCGACCTATTGCAAAATTAAATGATGATGCTAAATCTAATCTGCTTCAACAACAAGAAATAAGAAATACAGACAGCACTGCATTCCTTATGACTTTAATAATAAGTACTAAAATACTTATAAGTTTATACTTGTGTAAATATATGCTCAACTGCTGACTACTAATTATACATGCAACTATATTTAGCTATCAGCTTTGTAGAAATAAAAGACAACTTTGTATGAACAGGAAAACCAACATCATAGGGGCATTATGTTCCATTCTACAAGCACTCTCCTGGAAGTTAGCTAATGAGCATCTGACTATATGTATTCTTAATTAGTAATTGTGCTTTCAGTGCTTTCAGTTGATAATATATGGATTTTCTAGAAAATTTACTTGAGTAAATGGCCATATTTAGCAGTCTTATCCTCTCAAGTTCTTTTTCAAGCCATGGGAATTATTTCTTGCTGTGCTAAGGCAGCAGGGTTTTCTCTCTTAATTCTTATCATTCCATTAAGTAAACCTGCTGAGCAAATAGCTGTTATTATAATAGTGTAGATTTTCTGCTGCTCCATTGGAGTGAAAATAAAGTTGATAATTGACCAATATGTTATAGCATTTATCCAGCATCTTGAGGTAATCCAGCCACTATTCAGGTGGTTTGGTATTTGCCTATAAATACCCACAAAAATAAAAGGAAAAAAAAGTGAACATATCACTAAGAAATTCTTGTTAGACAGGAATGAACCGCACAGACTATGACTTACTAGTCAGCACAACTGTCTTCCAAAGGAGAGTTTCATTCTTACTCTCAGAGTTTCATTTTGTTGGATATTTCTCTACTTTAATTTCTTTTATATATTCTAACATTGCTGGTCACTCCATGATTTTTAGGCAAGGTTTACAAAGCAGTCAGATAAATGTATGTACTCAAATCACACTGATTTTTGCACTGTATGAGTGAGGTTTTTCCTCACTGAAATTTTCATGCTTCTCCTTAAATCAGCAAGAAATACTGACTTCTTGAAGTAAGAGGTATACAGAATGAACCTGTTTTTTCTCACCTCAATATCCAGACACTACAGAAGAGGAGGAAACACAATGGAATGGTCTTCCACTGCCGAGTCACTGAAGTGCAGAATAAAATTCCCTGTCAGCATTCCTCACTGAAGACTAAGCTCTGTAAGAGATCCTGCTACCACAGGGGCTGTTTCCCTATATAATTTCAGCTGCTAAGAAGGATTAACTTCTTTAATTACAGCATTTGCACCAGATTTTCAATACAAGGCCATGGATATCAATCCCTTTTCTGTCTTCATTCAGATAATGTCCTATAAAAAGAAGACTGTCCTTTGATTCAGAATTTCCTGTGTGATAGGCCCTTTAGGAATTCAAAGATGATCAGTATGGTGCACTTTAGAGGACAAACAAAAGTTAAAACAAAAAGCAAGGCCTTGGGATTATTTAAATCCTCATTAACTTTAACAAAGGCTTTGGGTTTAGATGTCTGGTGTATAAAGTTTTGGATTTATATCTTAAGGGACAAAAGAGGAACAGAAAAAAGCAGAACTGTAAGAATTCAACATTAATAAATGGACACTGCAAAACAAGGTTAAAAAAAGATGTTAATTTCAGAATGAAACACAGACAAGTGCCAGAAATACAAGAGGTGTTGCTTTCACTTTGCATAGACAGAGGATAAAGAAATTTTTTTCAGAGTCTAAGTTAATGGCCACTTTCTTAAAGTATCCAACATTTCAATTTTCACATCACTGTGAGAACAGATTGAGCTTGCCTAGGTGCTGGTTTTAAGACAGAAATAGGGGCTGAAAGTATGTTTTATGTTTTCACCTCCCATGAGTTCTTTGGGCTCGTTTCATTCTTGCTTTATCTGTGTTTTAATCAGAGGACATCTTATGTTCAGACCAGCACAAAGGACTGACAAACACTCTGTGAGCTGAAACCACCCGATTCTTAATTAAAAACTTCTATTAGCTTTTCATAGACCGATATTAAAGTAATTAATTTATGTTCAGGGAATGAGTAAAAATAACTGAGAAAAAGAAGTATGTGTTATGATAATCACGAGAGAAATTTAGTTGTTTCTTTTATACATCTTGGCTCTGGTCTTTGCTCAATGATCAAGGTAGCTCTCTTAGATAAGACTGAGTGTGTTGGGATGTAAAGTTCCTTTTCACTTTTTGATCATATGCTATTCTTGCACAGGATTTCTTTCTTTCTTTTTTTTTTTCAATTGCTTCAGTTTACTCACTATTTATAGTTACCCCATTCAGATGTGGGAAGAAACTGAAGCTACATCCTTTTGCTATTCTACAAGAACTTCAAGGCCTTTCTCAAAACAGAATGTAGCTTATATTTTTCCAGTTAACATTTTCTTTATTTAACATGAGACTTCCTGTTACAAAAGAGTGACTTGTATAAGGAAACACCAAAGTAAATGTTCAGCTCATTAGAAGTTCAGTTTCTAGAGCTAAGTTGATTCTGCTGAAGTTTTACCATCCCTTGGGAGATTACTGACTAATCCATAAGAAATGAAAAACAAAGAATAGATAAGATAAACAGAAAGCTGCATACGGAAATAAAGAGAACATTTTTTCTCTTCCTTCTTCTCCACTTGTCAGCCTTACCTTGTTATCCTAACACAACAAATAGCTAGGATTTGGGTTGTGTTTTCAACCTCTTTGCTTCTATCTCTCAGCAGTGCACATAGCTGGACATACCACTATAATCATGAATGTGTGCTAGCAGTTGGTACTGTAAATAGCATGAATATAGATAACATGTAAACCCAGTTTCTCAAGAAAACATTGAACATGGAAATCTGGCCCAGACACTGATGATGTCATGATGTCTCTGGCCTTTCAGAGAGTTTTTTAATTTCCTTGGTTGTTGGGTTGGTTGCTACTCTCTCTCCCTACCAAAAAGTGTGGTGGAATCTTTTTTACTACCATATGTGGGAATTATATATTTTCTTTATAATGACAATGCAGTCAAAAAGTTTGGTGGAGGCCTATGCAAAGCAAAACCTCAGTGCTCTAGGTTTGGTGGATGCAGTCTTACTTGCCTTTCAGAATGACAGGAAAAATGTTATGGATGACACAGAAGACAGCATGGGCTGTGAAGGCTGCCAGCAGCAGCAGTGGCTCAGCCAAACTGCCTAGTCATGCAGCCCCACATGCCTGAGTCGTTGCACTGCCCTCGAGTACAAATCAAAAATCTACAAGTGATTTCACCTGGTTCACAATTGTTTTGGCTGTAAAATCAAGCTCCAAACTTCTGTCATAATCCTGTGCACAATGTAAAACTCAGAAAGACCAAATCAATATGCTTGATGAGATCAGAAGTCGTCATTGTGTGGATTGTGGAGAGAAAAGTTCCACAGAGGGTCTCACAGTCCACAGTGATTCAGCAGCAGAACAGATTTCCCAAGGTGTAAGAGTGAATGCAGGCCCTAAGTAGAGGTTTCAAGTGACGCCAGTACCCGCAGACAAGCCAATGCCACAACCACTTTAGGCTGAGCAGTTCCTGCTGATAACTATGAGGCTGCAGGAAATTAAGAGGAAACACTCAAAATCAGGCACGGGTTTTCTTCCCTCCTTCCAAAAGAAGTCAGCTGATCCAGAGATATCATATTTGGGTTCCAAAGGTGACCCAAAAGTGGGTCCCCATCAATTTCTAAAACTTGAAAATTCCAATACGGTGCAATCTTGGCAGTTTGTCCCAGCAACCTTGTCCAGTGCTTTTCTTTCTGCAACTTAGTTGATATTTCCATTCAGAAATATTTGCATTACACAAGGAATCTGAGATCAACTGATGTTTTTTAACATGTCAGACTCAGAGACAGGCTGCAGAGATTTGTGAACTCTTTGTTCTATGAGAGCCAAAACTAGGGGGAAAAAATGCTTCTTGTAAATGTTCTGTTGAAAAGCTAATATTTGAACATTTTTAAAATTCATTTGTTTTCAGTATAAAATGTTTACACAGCTTGTAGGAAATCCATTTGTGGGACATAACTGTCTCTTCCTATAGTTCTTTTATCTTATTCCTTCCTCTTCTCAAGCAACCAATAAAACACTAGAAAGCCTATAAAAATAGCTGTTAGAATTATTAGAATGATTTCTTTACATATCTAAGCTGTTTCATGCAAGGATTTCATTTTTCTAGAACATGTTGTGTGGCATGCAGTATCATGTCTTCTCAATGGCAGGAAGATGTCTGATCTAATTCAGAAAGAACATCAGTTAATTTTTAAGAGTGGCATTGTTTTCACATAGACAGCATTGAAACCATATGGCCTTTCCTTTTTCTTGCCTTGTGCTTTCATCTAACAGATATTTATGTTTGAAAGTACTGGAAAGCATTTAGCTTTTGAATCTATCCCTACCTTCTGGCATTCTGCTTAATTTCCAATTTTTTCATCAATGAAATCAGTGTTGCAGCATGAAAGTATTTTTCTCATATCTACCTTCCAAGGTAGGTGTTCAGTACCAAAGATGAAACAGAGCAAGCTGAGGACTTGCTGAAAAGAAGCAGATTTGTCTCAAAGTTTTTAAGCCCTTTTAAGTGAACTGGTACATCGGAAAAAACTTTCAAAAGCACACATGATTACATGATTTTTTTAAGGAATTGTGCAGAAAAAGTAGCTGCAAATCTATGTTGGATGGTAAAATATCTTTTTTTTTAATGGAATTATTCCAAACTTGAAACAGTTGAAGATATCTTTTATGAACAAGCAGATGATGGAGTCTATCTGACTCAGCAGGGTACTTCAGTATGTGCCCACACCTAAGTACAGCCCATCTGAAGAAAGGGAGTTACATTGGTCTTGTTTACTTGGTAATCTGGTGTGTAATCAGTGTTTTCTGAGGCTGGAATGTGACTGATGGCTCAGCCTGTCTTCTCTGAGCCAGTAGCTCCCTGTGTGATGTGTCCCAGGGGATGTGATGATTTGCACTATGTGTCATAGGTGGACGAGGTAGATCCCTGTGCCCTAAGGAGAAGTTAATCTCAGCCCCACCTGCTGTTTGCCAGTGTGCAGGTTAAAAGGAGTTGTGGGCAGTGAAGGAGCACATTCAGGAAAGTCTGAGTTGAGTGATGATATCCTTTGTGCAGATGAATGCTTGCCTGTACATTCTTCCATCTGCCTCTGATAATCGTGGGTATGCATCCTTAGAGATCCAAGAAGGGGCAATCATGCAAGAATAAGTTTGTCTGTGCCTTCCTACATTGTTTATTTCATCTGCCTTGTCAAAATGTACGCAATAATTCTCACTGGTGCCCTGCAGGATTAAGTTCCTTCCTTACCATTTATTTCCTTGTCTTCAGCAGCTTTAATTTCCCTAAGTTTCTGAACATGGGTTACAGACACTCTCGTGGATGTCGATTGCTAAATTTTGGCCTTAAATCCAGCAAATCCAATATGCAGTGATGCATCCCAGATCTAAAGAGGCAGTGGGCCACCCAGCAGCAAGGGGGAGAGTTTGCAGGGGAAGTGAGATACATCAGACAAACAAACAAATAAAACCTGGCAAGGCAATTATTCAGTGACTGAGCTGAGTGCTGCATGCAATGAGTGGCCCTGGCTAAAAAGTCACAGAGAAGGAAGAGCATGTGTGGAGACAGTTATGATTATTTCTTGTTTTAAAGGGGTTCAGAAAGTTGCATTTGTGCACCTTCTGTCTGCACAGCTCTAGCATGACCTTTTAAGATGTTTACCCATCACAAGTTGCATACTATGTTTTTATTTACATTTTAAATTGTAGATGTTTTTCTCGACACCAGGCAAAGCTATTTTCTCCTATGACTGACAGCAACATTCATCCAGAGGAAGCTCAGTTCACACACAGTGTTCTTGTTAATGCCACCACATGCCACGTACCTGGCATTTATGGTTGAACTCAATGATCTTAAGGGTCTTTTCCAACCTAAATGATTCTGGGATTCCATGATAAGCCAGTAGATCTTGAGCATCTCCCTGGGACCGGTGTTGTGAAATGGGATCATTGCTCTAGAGCTGCCTCTTCTTTGGGAAGACACTCCAGAGGTACCCTATCTAGTATTCAAAGTGGTCTTTTTTTTTTTAATGCAAAATTTGGGTATTTAAATAAAGTGAAAAGGTTAAAAATTAATTCACTTATTTGGAAACATTATGTTTTGATCCCCAGAGAAAGAAATCAAAGAATCAGGATCTAGAGAAACTTTTTTTTTCCAAATACCTGGCTTCAAAGGAAATAAACATATTGATGGTAGAATAAAACAAGTAATTAGACTAGCATACCACTAAGCTACAAAATATACATGTAGATAATGCTAAGAAAAAAGAGAAGTTGAAAGTAAATCTTAGCTGCACTGAAGAAGTCAACCACGAAGACCAGGAGAGTGTTTACATCTGCAAGCAGAAAGCTCAGCATAGGCCTGAGTGAACCAACTCATTAACCACCTGTGTCTACAGAGATTAGATCTGAGATGTGACAGCCTTACGTGTTAATTCTGAGATTACTTCAATCACTGTGGTCAGTTTTAACTCCATGGGTAAAAATTACCCGTGCATATGACCATTTCTTTGATTCTTTCTTCCGCAAAAATCTCTTGAGCAACGGAGGATAAAACCTCTCACATTTTCATGTAAAGATCTACAAAATGCTGCATTTTCCCCTTGGGTTGTCTTTATATATGCTATTGGGTTTAGAAGCAGTGTTTTGTTTGCACAGCAGCTTGCACATAGGAACATTGGCTCTCTTTTGTCACAAGAAGTGAATCAGTAACAGTTCCTTCTCCCCCAGCCTGCTCCAAGGCAGGAGCTGTGCAGGGCTGTCACGATGCGCATCCAGCATGGCTGCCAAGTGAAGCAGCTCATGATGGGCAACTCTCCCACCCAACTGCTCCTCCTCTCCACTGCTCTCAGCGCTGCTCAGGGCCAATACTCTGTCAGGTGCCATGGGAACAAATCTAACAGAAAAGAGGGGGGGAAAGACCACATTGCAGGCAAAACAGGAACTGGCTCTTGTTCATTAGGGGCATGCACAATGACTGAGTTTCAATGGCAGAGTATGGGTATAGATAGCATAAATACTGCCCTTCTATATATTTTTCATGTCTGATTCCTGTCAGGTGATTTGAAGTGTCTAAATCTTGATTATAGTGTGAATATAACAGAGGCTCCATGAAGATAGGAATGTGAAGGTTCAAGGGGTCCCTTTCTGGAGCTTGCTCAGAGGGCTGCTAGGGCTTCTCTGTAGAACCAAATGGCCTGAAACTGGCTGTGTGATGCCAGTTAAAGATGCTACCTTGCAATACAGAGCCAAAACATTTCCACAGTAAGGAGAAAAATAAATAAATTGCTAACAATTTGGGAAGCTTTTTGAAACTCTTTCCACATAAAGCTGTTTTGCAATCTGTCATCAATCTGCAGTAACCCAGTGAAGAAAAACAGAGCTATGGTATCAGTTTGAATATCAGGTCCAGTTGCAAAAAGCTGCTAAAAACATACAAAGCCAAATTTGGAAGATCTGAGTTTCATATTTCTGGAAAAGGATACATTGGCAGAGACATGAGCAGAATTTTTAATTTATACAAAAAGGCTTGTCTAAAACATGTTTACATTCCATATTTGACCAGTCTTTGGAGCTTGAATTATCATATCTTTTCACCTGAGCAGGAAGATTTGCTTTCGCAGTATGAGAACTTTTATTCTGCCACAGTAATGGTTAAATTTAGGTGTATTTCTGATCAATCCTCCTCTAACATATAAAGAATTTCACAAGGTAAATACTGGGAAACTCATTGCTAGTGATTAAAAACCTCCGAAATATTTAAAAGCCCATCTTGGAGCCTGCTGTTATGGACACTTTCCAAAGATCACCTTAAAAGCTTTAAAAGACACTTTGTACAGTGATTTCATGTAGCTGTTGTCCATCTAATTTTGTCTTCTCGAACTGTTTTTCTTTTTTATGAACATGTTTATTCCTGCTTCCAGGATCCACAGATAGACTCCTCTTTCTTCCTACAGGACGTTCTTCTCTCCCTGCTTTTTTGATGCTTGGCATTTTGGAATTGATATTTTGGTGTATGATATTTTTGGTATATGATTTTTTTTTGATGTTTTCATTTTGGTAGTGGTTCTCTTTTTTGGTGGAGGGGAATTAGGTGAGTCTTGGGGGTTTTTGGGTGTTATTTTTTTCTTTTTTACTGGAGTTCACAAAAACAGGGGCCCAAAGAAAAAAGGCCTTTTTGTCACATGGAATAAATTATGAGAAATAAAATTAATTTTTTAGCTAGCTCCAATCACTTCAGTGGCAGAAGAGAATCGGGATTTCTCTACCTTTTCTCTTTTTCCCAGATTCCTTGATCTGCTGAGTAGTGCCTTTGAACCACTGCTAGTTAACAACTCATCACAGTCACAACTGCACGGGTCAGCATGGATCAGCAGGGAGTAGAGCAGAACACCTCTGTGCCCTTCCATGGGATCCTGCTGAACCTTTGGCTACTGTCTGAAATCCATCTCACTAAAATGGTTGTGATCTGGGTTGGAAGGCACCTGTCACCTTCTCAGCTAGGGATCTTATGCTAGGCTTCTGTAAGCATGGGTGTAAATTCATGGACTCTGCTTTTGTTGTAAAAGACGCAGTATTAAAACTTGGGCTTGTATAAACTGCTGTGTTTACATGCTCATAATGTATGCAGGAAACACATTAGGACTGTGTTCTCTTATTTGTAAAGCATTTCACTGTGTTTCTAGGTAAGTGAAAAGTTGAACGATGACCTAATATATTCCTACTTATGTTGTCTTCCAAATTACTGGCACAATAGATTTCAGAAAGAGACAGCTAAAAGCAAATTAGCTATCTAATTTTGGCTAAATGCTACAGACCTGTATTTATTATTCAGATTTTTTTCCTGAAGATAAGAGGGATTCTAGGGAAATACAAGAATAAAACTAGAGAGACTTTCAGACTAAGATGACTAAACTGAGACTGTCCTCTGTAACAGTTAGCTGTTATTAGAGAAGCATACAAACCTTGGATGTTTTGATGATGTGTTTTATTTTATGGAAACAGAGAAACTAAAATAGGAGACCATTGTGAAACTCTGAGACCTGGCAAGTTTCAAAAGACGGAATGTCAGTACTTATGTTCAGATATTACACCTCCAATGCTACACTGCTGATATTTCATTGCCCTTAGAGTACAGGCCCCATGGATTCTATTTCACCGTCAGATCTTGGAAAAATTATTTGTAGGATCTGTAGTTACATAAGCTGCAGTATCAGTCATTCATTTTGCATTAAGATATTTGAGACTAGGGATTCCCTCATTTTCTCAACAAAGCTTCAGAATAAGGAGTAAAAATACTGACAAAAGTGAGGAGACTCAAAACATTTGTCATTTGTACAAGAACTAAGTACGTTGCTAAGAAAATATAGGCAGATTATTTTTATCTTGGATTCAGATTAAAATGAATCCCTGTGTCATAGGGAACTTTCATAGAGTCAGATTCAGTGGTAACACATCATGTAGCAGATGTAGTGTTCCCATTAACACATCGAGCTTCACACCCAGCTAGTGCTGGTAGACATTAAATCTTAAACATTAGCATCTGGACAACCACAAGGACAACCAAAAGAGCAATACAACTAGGGTTAGGATGTTTTGTTCGGACACAAAATATGTGTGTTTTCCTTCATTTAGTAATTTAAAGTATCATCACAATGACAGAACAACATTTCTATGAAGAATGAGATAAACCAGATTTCTGATTACTCTTGGTTCTTTGAAACCGGTCAAGAGATTCTCTTTTTAGACATTTATGCAGTTTGTATTTCAGATTCAAAATGGATATCTCCATCTCCTGCTCAACTTACAGTTAAAAGATTAAGTTAATATTTTAACATCAAAGAAGTTTCAGGAGGCTTTTATGTGTTCTAACAATTTTTTTGATCAGAGAGCTTTGAGTTCTCTGATAGACTTCAAACCAATTAATGTTTTAGGAATGTTCTCACAAGACAGCATTGGTCAATGTTTCATGTTTACATACGATATCATAAAGATGAGGAGTTGGGCAAGCTTTGTGTTGAGCTATTTCTATGATATCTAAAATTGTAATAAAGAATTATAATAGTCAAAAATTTGGCAGGAATATAAATTCTCATGGTTGAGAGAATTGTGCTACAGAACAACGGTAATGGAGAAAATGTTTTTGGCCAGCTGCAAGTTTGGGCTGTAAGTTTTCCTGTACATTTTCCTAAAGCAAATGCTATTATAATATTGAAGTTAACATTATTTTGTTTAATTATTCATGTTCATTATTATTATAACATTTTGTAAGAACTAGGAATAATAATTATAAGGAGATGGATGACATTTCCACTGGAGTGCAAGACTCTTTAATCCTCAGAGTGGCATTACCAGCTCTGGCTTTTTGTAAATGGAAATCAGCGGAAGTGAAGAAGCATAATTCATATGTATTGGATTTCTTCCCAGTTCCTAATTTTTCATTTCTGTTGAAATGTGGGAACTGCTTTCAATCCAATTCCCATGGTATTTAAAGAACTGACCTAAATACAGACATATTTGTTACTACATATTAAAAGGAACATGCATACGTAGAAAAAGATGACCCACATGAGATGAAAAATGCTGTGCCTTCTTGAATATAAATCTTGGAGGGTTCAAGCTTGTCTGCCTGCAAGTGCTCTCCACATACTGAATCACTGCGAGTATAACACTGGACACTACTGTAGTTTTATATAAACACCAAGAAACTCCATACCTAAACTTGAAGAATAAGTAGAACTAATGAGATGAGGATATCTGTCTGCAAGAGAGCCAGAGGACAGAGAAATGGCAAGAGTGCACATTTTGCCCTTCCAAATAAGTTCTTGCTATGATTTAAGCCTGTAGTATATTTCTGTCACCCAGTGACAATTTTCTGGATACATAAGCAGAAGGAATACTTTGTAATGATCACACTGCACCTTCAGTGCTGCTCTCCAAGTTATGCTTACATCCCTCCTTGGTTTTATTTGGTTGGAAGCACAGTGGCAACAGTGCTTTCAGCATCAGAAAGCTTTAAATGGCTGATAAATACTAGGGCCCAAATCTTCCTACCATCACAGACAACTGTGAATTGCCATGCTAGAACTAGTAAAATAAAGCTAATACAGAGTTATACTCAAATACCACATAAGAAAGTATTCAAGTCTTCTAAAAATGAAAATTTAAAACTTACAAAACTCCTCATTGATCAGTTGTGAGGAAACCAGAAACTTTATTTTGATATTTCTAAAAAAACTTTGAAAATTTCCTCTATATTCAATTGGCCAAAGAGCCAGGAAACTGAGTACTCTACAGCCTGTGAAGCAGATCAGGGTTAAGTGAGTACTTTAAACTTACGATCTTTTCTGCATCTGTCACTGCATGGATAAAACAATGTGAGGGATACGGCCTAGATCCAATAAATACAAGGGACCCAATCAGCTTAAACTGATTGTATTATTGCTATAGTTTTTTAATATTTTTTTAAAATAAGCAACAGAAAACGGAGTATGAGCTGAGGATCCCACAACACAACTTCAATCTGGAACTAAGGATGATGGAGCTAAAAGCAGTTTCTACAGTGTACCTAAAATGAAGAGGCAGATTCTCTGAGCTGTGCTGCTCTTTACCAGAGGTATTTATCATGAGAATCAGAGAGCAAAGTGAACATATGATAACTAATGAGCTGCAAAATACAGCATGCCAAGTAGAAGAAAGCAGAAAAGAAGCTGTGTGAAAATCAGAGTGCTTTTCTGGAACACTTCCTGCTGTCTCAGTTATCTCTTATTTTTACACTGGTATATTAGTTCTGACTGCATGAGTCAAAGTGTCTGGCAGCTCTCATGCCGAGAGAATTATAAGTGGTTGTATGGAAAAGAAAGAGATACTAATTCTGTTATTTTCCTATTAGTAACTTTTATGTGTAATACTAAAAGCAGCAGCAGAAGTACCACGAAATATTTCCTTCATACAAGAAATTTTCAAAACAGCAGTGAAATATAGAGAGGCCTGAAAATAAAGTCCTTACGGTGGCAAGGTCTCCCATTCCACTCCATGAGCTTTACCCTGCTCTGGAGGAATGGCTGAATGTGCCAGGAAAGCTCCTTAGAATATAACTGTCGCCTTGAGCAATGAGCTCACTTGTTTGGAAAGCAACTGGTTTTTACAGAGCAGCACTGGGCAGAGTGAAAGACCTTGCTCTCGGGCTGACAGTAGTCTACCTGATTCATAGACGCTCTGTGCTATAATGATATCTGTCTGTGGCAGCAGAGGAATACCTGGTTTTCCAAGCAATTTATTGTAATAGAAATAACCTGTTTCTTGTGACTACTCACCACCCTTCCATCTGCTAAACATTTGGAAAAGGCACATTCCATCCAAATTGGATCAGACACTAACTGCACTGGCACAAATCAAATGCTAAAGCCAGCTATTCCTGCTAGGCAAAATTTGTCTCAGACAAAGCTTAAATTTTCTTCCGCTGATGACATTTGACATGCTTTGTTTGTTCCAGCAAAATAGGTTCCATGTTATAAAACAGGATTTTACAAAGACTAATTTTCTACTGTTCAAACCCCACAGGTCTGATTTCTTGAAGCTAAGCAACTTGTGAAGCTGTGAGCACTTTCAGTGATAAACTAATAAAAACATTAATGATAACAGCTGGAAGTATTTACGGGATTACAAAAAATGCACTTTAGCCCTTAATAAACTTTACCATGCTTTCTACTGTCTCAGGGTGCTTTAGCCTCTCAGACTCACTTGCTGCAGTCCAGGTTTTACTCACTAATTTTAGGTGTAGGTTTTGCAGAATGAAGATTGTGCCTACCCACCTCTTTACACCCCCTCGTAAAGCCATTTTTCTTTTAAATGCCAGTTTACATGAGTAAACATCAGTTCATGAACTTGTGGGTCTCTGTCTATTTTACTTCAAAGCTTCTTAAGCTTCCCTGATGATGGAAAGAACAGCATATAGACCCTGTCCTGGTTTGATGAAACAGCAGAGCTGTTTTTTTTTTTTGTTGTTATTTCTACACCAAATAATGAGATCTATCTATAGGGTGCACACTTTGATATTCCTCAGGGTGAGAATCCCAGCTTTTAAAACACCTAGGGACTTTTAGTTACTTTCATAAAGACACAGAAAGAGTTCTTGTGATTATGTACTACAATGAATGAGTATTAGAGCCCCTTCTTTTGCTAAGATGGATTAATATTTGCCTCTTCTTTTTCACCCTTGTGTTTTTTAGCTAAATATCTTCCTTTTTATTAAAACTTCATTGAAAATGTGACCCTGCTATGTACCACTCATATGCATTTTAGTATTTCTTCAGTATGGATCCAGATGAACTTTCATGGTTAAGTTGATGCTGAGACTTTAAAAAAACAACTGTGTCTTCTATTCTGGGATAGAACTGATACATTTTTGCTCTTTAATTGAGTTTTAATGCAAAATATGAGATTTGAACATTTATATCGGATGCTCTTTATATTCCAGTGGAGATAAATCTTCCTGAAAGTATCTATTTTCTAGTAATTACTAACATGCATAAATATTTATATAATTTCTCGTAGCTTAGCATCACTAGCTATCAAAATGTGCTGATTTTGTTCGTGTTGTTGTTGTTTTGTTTGTTTCTTTATGGTTGTCATTGTTGGTTTTTTTGTATGCAGCTTCTTAGTGCTAGAGTAAAATGACGACGTTTGGAATGGGCTTGGGAGGTTTCCTTGTTTTTATCAATACTTGGCACTGTAGGCTTTCTGCGGCAAGCAGTTTTCTTTTCACTCCACTTTTGTTTCCTTCCTTGCTGTCTTAGAGCATATGTCTTTACCAATGCCTAATTCCAGAAGACTTCCTTAATATATCTGGAGGCACTGACCAGGGAGAAGGTGCTTTGCTACTAAATATTAGCAAACGCAAAATTGAAAGTCTGATATTTTTACTTTTTCAGACTTGCAGGATTCAGATTGATTTAGTGTAAAATTTTAAAATTCACGAACTTTTTGCCTACTATTCTGTTGAACACAGAACTTTAGTTCTTTGGCAAAAGAAGTTTTTCAGGACTCTTAAAATTAATTTAGACATTCGCTCATTTTTTTTAACAGTATCTAATTATTCAACAGTACCATTTCAAAATTGTTTGAGCTGTGCTTTTTTTTCCTGAGAAAATTTATATTTGTATTTTAAAATTATTCATGACATTCTTAAATTTTCCAGGGTGAATAAATTTTGGTTTATCTTCTTTAATAATATTTAAAAGATCCCATAGGGCCTGAAATTACATGCAAAGATTCATGTACGTTAGTTTCAAGGCATTGCAAGAAGGTGGAGATATAAAAGTAACTTTTCAATAGCACAGGGATAGCAGCCAGAACTCTTGCTAGCTTATGTCACCCAGGAAGGAGTAGGGCAATAAGTATTTGTCCAGAAACATCAGGTCTTTGTTAAGAGTTCTGTGATAAGAAATGACACTAAGAAGGACTCTTGGGTTCCATCAAAGACCCCATCTAATAACTCACAGCTGTTTGAAGGGTGCGGGGAGTGGGAGATGCTGGGAGCTGTGCTGAAGGGGCTCAGAGGCCATTTGAACTGCCTCCCATGATTTCTTTGGAGAACTACCCCAGTGCATTGTTAGCCACAGTGGTTTACTCCTGGTTTCTTTTCAGTTTTTGACTATGTATTTTTTCCATCACTCACATGAAAGAAATTCTTCTTGTGGAAATAAAGAAGAGAGGTAGGTACATTATTTCAGAATGACGCAGATATATCGTGATAAAGATAAGCATTGTGAAATCCATTAGCTACTGATCTCCCTATTTCTGTCGTTTCTTAGACAGAACAACTGTTTGACAGACTACTGCACTTCTTAGTCTATACAGAACACAGATGAGTGGAATGAAGCTATGGGTATCATTCTTAAATCAAATTAAGGATTTAGCTGGAGCATATATGCCTGAAAATACTCAGCAAAGGTAAGCAGAATAAGGTTAAATATATTAAGAATATTTGTAGCTTAATGGAGGTGTAAAAATTCAGATTTTATTATTGCATCATAAAAAAATGTGTTAGGAGGTATGCAGTAATTCTTCCATGTAATTTCTATGTACGAATAAGGCTATAGAAATTATGACTTACTGTAGAAGAAAAATATTAAGGATATGTGGCTAGAAATGACAGTGGAAAAGAAATTGTTATTTCATATTTCTGTACTGAATTAAATGTAAGAAGGAAAAGGCCTAGCTTCTAAAGTAGTCTCTTGTTCCATTGCATAGTGTGATATGCTTAACATGGTTGGTAATTTCTTTGATCTGTTTGTACACTGGCATAAAAATTCACTGCTTTAAGGGGCCTAGAACTTTTTCTCAGCCTTCGGATGATAATCTTATGACATAATATGACCATATTGTTGCAAGGTGATAACTCTGTTGGATAAGTATTCTTGTGTGTGGTCTATTTATTGCCAGTTTACCATTGGTTTAAATGGATGTAGCAAAAAAGGCTGCTAGTTAGTTTTTTATTATTATTAAGCTGTTAAACAGTTCATGCAGCAAGGTTTTACACAGTTGAAAATCCAGCCTGTATGCTGTAGGTGCAATTTCCGCCAGACTAAAAGTTCACATTTAGACAAGTTCACGCACTTCCCATCATACAAGATAAAAGGCCACCAGACAGCACACTCCAGTGTGTTACAGCACACTCCAGTGTGTTTCAGGGTTTCCTCAGAAGTGATCATCATAAGAATCCATCCACAGTGTGGATCTGCATTGCCAAAGGAAAAACCACAGACTAAAGCAAATTTTTCATATTTACTCTAAATCATCATCACAAAGAAACTTCTTTCAAACAGGAGACTAAATGTTTTTACCCCAAATTTCCAATTTGAGTTGAACGTAGCATTTTCCATATTCATTTTGATTGCTTTCAATAAAGGAAAGCAGAACACCAAAACCATCCAATCTTGAAACAACTTGCTGCAAAATTCTAAAGCAAAGTGTTTCTACAATCAAAACAGCTTTTATTGTAAGAATTTAATTTCTATGTATAAATAGGTACCTGCTGTTAGCTTTTTGAAATGTATCAATATGAAACAAAGTATTCCATTTAGACATGAGGGAAGTATTTTTCTATATATCAAATTAGATTTACAGGAATTCTAGCCTGTCTTAATAGTAATCTTTTTCCAATTTAGACAATCAAGAACATATTCAATAATTCATAGGGCTGTGATTCTAACTGTTTGAAATTGTTTCTCATGTTATTTGGAAGAAAGATGTAAAAATCAAACCACAGAGGAATACAATGCAATAGAAAGAACAGCCATTAAAAGAAAAAGAAGATTGGTGTGATGAAGGAAACAGACCAGAGAATGCTCCATTGGCCAATACACCAGCCAGCGTTGCTGGATAGCCTGAGAGAAACCACCTAGCTTTTATAGAAAAGCCCATTATCTAATTTACAGACAAAACTTGAGAGATGAGTCATTTATAGACAAGGAACGATCAGACCAAATCCCTCATTGTTTCCTCTTGTGCTCTGTTCACAACATGTAACCCCTCCATGTGCAGATCCATCCTGCAGCTCTTGTACTGGGACACTCCTGGCTATGATACAAGTTAAACACACATTTGTTTTCAAGCTGATTGGATTTACAGATGAAACAGCTGTATGCAAGAAACAAAGGTGCCCCATGCAAAAATTTTGAATGGCAAGCAGTTTGATGCAGGGCCAGAAGGAAGAGCATGTGGGATCTTTTGGGAAGCTTTTATGATGAGCAACAGCACTTCCAGTCCCTGGGTGAGCAGTAGTCAGGAAAGACATCATCAAAAGGTGAGGAGTAGCATGCCTTCTTTTTTTCTTCTCCCAGTCCAGGTGGCTTCCCACAAACACATATACCCCAGGCGGCGAAAGAATAAAATACAGCGAAGATGTCAGCCTGACAGGTTGCTGCCACTAACCCCCATCAGAGCACGGTTTGCAGTCTCCATGGGGCTTCCTGCCCATTTGGGATTTCTCTGACTCCAGCTACAGTCTGCTGTGATTTTCATACTGAAATGCTCTTCCCCAGGGGAAAACAGGGACTAGGGCTACCCAACATGGCATCACTCCTTAAAAAAGGAGTAGTAAAGCAGGGCCAGGACCTAGCTGCCTATGTAATACTGACTAAAGTAGTGTCAACATTTATAATTTCTTTCAATTATGGCATAAAGAAATGTTCCTTCATGGCTTATCCAGCTGGAAAAATTAAGAAGAAACAATAGCATGACATTTTCTAATCAGATATTTTTCCCACTTTTCCAGAAGACAGTGTCCATCTGTTTTAGCATCTGCTCAGTGTAGTTCTAAATTCTCCTAAAACCATCAAGCAAGAGAAATGGCTTCACTGCCTTCAAAACGTCAAGATCTAAGAATTTCTTGGGGGAAAAAAAGTTGCATATGTCATGATTATAGCTGCAAAAAGTGTCTCTGACCCCTGCTTTCTGCCCATTTAAATAGAACATACAATCTCCATTTATTTCAACAAGGTTTGAGAAAGTACTTGACTGAAAACTTTGATGATTGCAAATAGAAATTATTTTTTTAAAGTGCAAAAATTTTCCCTGCTCTTAAAGGCACTGACCTTTTGTTTTCTACGGAGCCCTTACAGCAATAATGAGGGATCAAACTATGTCCTTGAAATATCACTTATGACATGAAACATTTGGGGGTTTTTACGTAATAAAAACAATATACACAGGTTTTGTTTCTACATGTCTCACTATCTAACCAGAGAACATGGGAAAAAAAATCTGAAAAAACCTGCCTAAAACAATCAAAATTTTAAATTTTCCTGTAATTTCTACTAAAACTTCCTGGAGGTGAGATTTGGATCACATTTTCACCCACACATTTGCTCCTTTTGCAGATTCAGTGATCTAGGTCACTTCACAAAAGTAATCTTGTATCAGAAGTTATAAAAAAATTCCACCTGAAATGGACCATTGGAGGTAATTCAACAGTTTTGCTTCAGTTATCAACTCACAGGATATGTTCATCAAATAATTTTATCTTGGTGATTATAACCTGAGAGCATATTGGATATATGTCTGTGGTATTGGATATATGTCTATCTGGCAGGTGAACACTACTGCTGAGAGTTAAATTTATAAATTCACTTTTTTCCCACTGTTTCGTCAGATTGAATTTATACATAAGTTGTGATATGACCAAAAATAATGCCACAATTTTCAGTTTAGTCAAAAGAGAAGTGGAAAAGAATGCACTGAAAAAAATTAACTTTAGTTTTAGATGTCTTTTTTCACTTTTTCAGACTACTGACATCTAGAAAGTTTTATAATTATTTCATCCTATATTTCATAGTCTCTTTCATATGTGTGCTGATCCTTCTTCTGCCTTGCACAGTATTGATTCCATATGTGATCCTCAAGCTTGTGTTTCTGTCACTCTATGTTGTCAGTCTGATATTACCTGCTTAAAAAAGGAAGAGTGGTGCAGGCACAGCTTTTCTGAGAACATCACCCAGTCTGACAGATGTTATTAACATGAGGTAACCTAACTGCAAACTACCAAAAGAACTGGAGGATCTTTTCCCTGTGGAAGTCAGATGAGATTCCCCATAAAGCAGACAATAATATATATATACAAAAGACTACTTAGGCTCAAAACAATGTATTTCTAATCAGAATGATCCCCACAGCCATGTTACCCAGGGACTCCAGACTAGAGGAACGAGATACTGTTCCATTGGCCCTGTTAACTCTGCCCATTTTGTTGACAGTCAGTTGCTCATGTTGAACATATAGTAGCAACAAAGGCTTCAGTTTTGCTTCTGTTTTTACCACAGGATAAAAACAAGGTCTGCAAGTAAGGAAAAGATGTTTACCTATGTGTACTGACATCTGCATTAGTTAGCAATGAAATCTAATTTGCCCCACGTATTTCTGTTCCTTTATCCCTTCATCCCACAGTCAGAGCTGTTGCTGATTCAGATTAACATTTGTTCATTTCCAATGGAAAGTGTAGATTTTTAAAGAAAGGAGGTTGGAAATAACAGGAGATGACAGTGACTGGTGACTGATACGTGAATTGTGTTAACAACGTAGTTATCCTACAGACAAATGTCAGGGTGGAGAGTAGAGCAGGGTGAGAAGCATTGTGATGTCTTAAGAAGAGATGAAATACAGTGAAATGAAATACAGACGACACATATATCAAAACGAATATGTCTAAATGGCTGACCTTATTTAGACAAGGAATGACATTTACATGGCAAAAGCAATAAAATTTAAATTATTACCTTTAAATGGCAGTAATTAAAGAGAATGAGACTACAGCAGTTTTCTGCAGAAATAAATAGATATATGAGATCATGAGTTAGTGATGGAAAAGCCTCCATTCAGCACATAATTCTCAGTAGATTTTCTTTATTTGAAAGGAGTGTTACAGCGTTATCATCAGAGTGACTAAAATTAAATGAATTAAAATGTCATCTGGAATTAAGTAAATCCTTTCATTATTATTCAGTCTATCAAAGGAATCCTTACATAACAAGGGGGAAAACCCCACAGTTTATCTGATAAAATCACCATGATCAGGGATTTCAACCTGCAATGATTATTGTTTTGAGTAAATTGCTTAAAATGAATTGTATTAAGGCTTCCTACTTACTTGTTTTTAGCTCAATGGACAGTTTCATTGAATCAATAGGGTTATACTTGCTTTAGAAAGTGTGGAACAACTAGTCTATACGTAGATTTTGGGGAGAAATACTGGTAACAAAACTAGAAATTTGAGTGCCAATATAGTTACAATTGTATTAAATACTTATTTACTGTGATATAAGAAGTATTTTTCTTTCTCTTTGTGTCTGATGAATTCTGTGGAGATTGGACTCCCAATCCAGATTGCTTCAGATTCAACTTTGTTAATATATTTCCTATGCAAGCATCAAATAGGATGAATCCACATAGCTGATACATATATCATGCATACAGCTTTTTACAAAAGATCCCATTTCTGAATGTTGGTGAATATAGAAATGCATCCTTTCCTTTTAACATGTTTGTGACAATATAAATACGAATAAACACTCTTTGATAGGTCAAATTCTACAGTCACAGGAGCAGTTATATTTAATCCCTTGTACCCTTCATTAGTTTTACCTAGGAGCACTTTGAAAGCCATTGCTGTGAGTTTCTGAAGCTGGCCAAAGGTTTTCATGTGGAGGGAACTTGAGGCAGTGATGTCCTGGGGCTGGCTGCTCCACATGACTCTGCTGTTGTCCATGCAGGACAACAGAGGCGGTGAATTGCTTAGGTGCTCGAACTGATAAAGCAGCTCAAAGCTTTCCTTTTTAGGAAAAGCTCCAAAACTGCCTTTAAATTAAACCACTTGTCTCCAATGTGTTTCATTTTGTAACAGGAAGGAAGGAAAAATGGGGAAAAAATGTTTGAATTTTTCCTCAACACTCCTGCTACTACTAAGAATAAATCAGGGAAACTCCAATCAGTATGCCAGTTTTGTTTATCCTGGAGCACTGTGTTCTGCTCTTTGTAGGATCTGGGAACTGATGCTTCTGTATCCCAAGTATGCAATCCCATATATTCTGTATGAGTTGTTTAAAGAGATCTTATATACAGGAGAAGTATTTGTTAGTGAGTTTAAGCCTAAGCATAGATGAAGTATAATGAACAATCTGTTAAATGTTAATGTAATTTATCCTTTCCTAATTTACAAACATGACATATTGCATGTATTTAGTGTTAATCTCTTTTAGACACTCATTTGTTTTGACCTATGTCCATAATATATTCGGTACCTTGAGAAATTTATCTTGTCACTTTGAAACAAGATTACAATTAATATGACACACATGAGTTTAAATTACTACTCCAACTAGAGATGTGTGAGTAATGAATTAGCCACTGTCTTGAACTGTTGGCAGACAATTTAAATTGCCTGACTCTGATGCACGATCTGGAATCACTAAATATGTACACGGTCTTAAGTCAACACGTTTTTTAGATCAGTTACTGAGCAGTACTCTTTAAACACTTTTTTTTCTAGGGGAAAATTGCTAAATAAAAGTTAGCTTGGGACTGTAGAGTCAGATGTCTGACTGCAAACAATTCTTCCACAGATTTGTTTTGTCACACCACATTTGGTTTGCGATTGTAAGGTCAAGCCTAAAAAGTTAAGTGGTTGCCTATAGGAAGCAGGACTGTAATTGTGATATCATTAGAAATACTGAATTGTGGATAATACTTTATATTTGTACTTGTCACTTGTCTGGTTTTTGACAAGAGGAGGCAGTTTTGATGGGCTTCCTGTGGTCCTTGTGTTTTTTATCCTGTTATCCAATTTTCTGCTGCACTGCTTTCCTTCTGTCACACTGACTGTTAGCCAGCCTTGCGTCCTTTACTGGAAGGGCATACAAAGCTTTTCGCTATAGTGGACAGAAATAAAAGGAGACGCAATAGTAGGGATGAATTTTGATAAGTACCTTATGTCCCCTGTCCAGGCTAAGTCATACATGATCTATATATCACCTGAAGGTCTTTCCAATCTTATCGAAAAAGTAACAATTATGGATATATGTATATATAACTTTTAAAATAAAATAAATCCTGAAAAGAGAGAAAAAAATCTATGATTTTAAAGGCTCTTTGTGGATGACAGGAAAACATTTAAGTTTAGTGACCCTGTATTCTTTGAAAAAAGCAAACAGGTCAAACACTAACTAGTCCATAAACCACAATCAAAGTCCTAGTATATAAGTAAATTAATACTACCCCCAAAATTCTACTTTTTACACAGCTTATAATACTCAATAATCTTTGGATATGAATTTCCACTAACTTTCCTCTTTTTTTTTAATTAGAGTTTGGCATGAACAAGACAGAATGTATACAAGGTTTATACTCTGTGGGCTTTTACATGCTGGTTTAATCTGCTCTAGGTATATCTTATGCAAAACTGTTCTAGTCTCTGCTAATAGTCACATTTGCTCCTATTCTTTGAAAGCAAGTGTAACCATTGTTTGGGGTATGAATTATTGGATAAATCCCTGACTTTTCGTTATATCTGATGCCAGATTCGTCTGAGTGTTTTAAAACCCCACATCCGTAAATTTCAGGACACAAGTGTAACAATGCAGGCAAGGGTGCATATAGCATATAGCAACAGCATAATATCAAGGCTATGTCCAAATTCATGAAGCCAGGAGTGCTTTGGATTTCTACACTTAGGTTCATGCTGTATTTGGACTTCATAATCCAAAAGTTGGTAGATGTTTGTGACACCTAACCCGCCTCCCACCATGCCCCAACCTCTTTGTCAGGGATCTGCAAAGCAGAAGACAGGGAAGCGGCAGCCCTAGCCTGGACAATCAGGAGCCAAGGACTGATGGCCCAAAGCTCAGGATAGATATGTCTCATTGCATATATGCCTAGTAGCCTACTCTAGGTCTTCAAACAGCTCTCAGCTACTTTGTTCTCCTTCTTCCTTTTTTGCATAGCTGAGGTAGAAATGCTCTTGTTAACAGTTACTACATCATTTGCCATAGACAGCCCAATAACATGGCTCCTGGCATTGGTGAGAAAAAAGATGTTAAATGGGAAGAAAAAGTGTTCGGTTAGCTGTCAGAGACATAACTGCATTATTGAAAAAAAGTACATCTTCAAGGCCTGGCTGAATGGGGCTCTGAGCAGCCTGGTCTAGTGCAAGGGGTCCTTGGCCATGGCAGTAGGGTTTGGGACTAGATAATTTTTTAAAGTCTCTTCCAACCCAAACCATTCCAGTATTCTATGGTTCTATGATCTAATATGGTCCCATGATCACTGACAACTTTAGAAAACACCATTCTTATTTGTAATATTTCCAGCACTGGGAATTTTTGCCTTATGTAGAACATTCTTTGTAATCTTATCTATTGTTCTTGCTAGACTCAATACCAGTGTCTACTCTAAAGGAAGAAATAATTGCCCTAAAAATCTGTGAAAATTTGCTAACACAATTTTTGGGGAATGAGGCAGTCTCCCAAAGAGGCATCTGAATCCTTGTTAGTCACTTTTAAAACTATTTTGAATAATGTAATAAGTCATGAGATTCTAGATAATCCCTCTACTTCAGTCATGCACTGGACTATGATCTAGTAGCTCTCTTTTTATAACTTTTTTGTATGAGTTTTTTTATATGCCATATGGGGTGTAGGATGTAGCTGGAACAGATTGGTGTTCATTAATCAATAATTCGTACTTCATAAAGAGCAGAATTAGTATTAAAAGTAACAAATCCTCTAACATTCTTGGTCAGGGACATCAAGCAATTACAAACATAATGATTGCTGTTCCTACAGGGTTTCTTCCACAGCCACCTCCTTCATTCCCACAGAATAGTGAATGCTTGCAGTTTTAGGCTTGGAAATAAGTGTCTGCAACATTTGCACTGGGTTATTAAGAAGCAAAGGTGATACAGCCACAAACTTAGTCACGCACTGAGCAAATCTGGGATGAGACCACAGGAGATATGTGATATCATAAGAAACCTGAAAGTTAAAGGTGTTATCAAGCTTTGAAAAGTCATGAAAAAGGAAGTCAGATCAGTGTAATCCTCAAATGTTGGCTAGGTCAGAGAAGAAGAAGCATTATTGTAAAGAAATTAATAGGATTTTTATTGCATACTGTAACCAGCTCTAAGATACACTACCCAATACATTAGCAGGATGTATGTATAAATATTTTTTTCCTGGTTTTATTTTATTCTACCAACAATCTTGATAAATCCTACTTTTCATGAGAACTTTAGCTTAATAAATGGAGGACACATTGTACCTATTATGCATAGGATCACAATCAGTAGAGCAGGCACGAAAGAGTCCTCTGTATGACAGCTGCCTAGAAATTGCCTTCAGGTAGAAAAGAAGTCTCTCAATTCTTAATTACTTATGTGATTAAGTCTGTTGGATTGGATTTTTTTTTAAATTTAGTGCAGCAGGAGATTACTGACGTAAACTGGCAAGTAGTGGTAGTAGTGGTACATATCTGTGCTACTTTTATTCTGTTCTCCCTTACATACTGATGTGGTTTTTAGACATGAGAAACTAGTACTTTTTAGAAAATCTGTTTATTTATTTTTTTATTAGCCCAGGTGTACTTGTGTGTATGTGTGCGTGTGTTGCTTATACTGCTGTGTGTTCTTTGGTCTATGTGGAATATCACAAATCAAATCACCGAAAAACCTGGAAATATTTAAGTTATTGTTCTTGTTCTTAGTGTGCTGCAGAAAATACAGCCATGTCCATCAAAGAGCTCTTCAATTTTCCCATTCAAGTACAGACTAGATGTATATAAATCAAAACACAGGCAAGGAGCTATTCCGTTCAAAATTTGATCTACATTTAGATTGTGTTTTGCTGGGTTTTTTTGCTGTTTCTTTTTCTCAGGTAGTTTTTATAAGCTCCCGTAGTTCAGTGCTGATGAGTCAAATGTTACTGTGATGCAAATCTGAACTTCATGGATTCTCATTCATATTGCAACTCCAGATGTCTTGTGGTTTTGGTGCTACAGTAGAATGATGCAAAGTACTGAATGTTGTCCTCTATGATGTAAAGTAAAATGTTTTGTATCTGGATTTGAACCTACCACAGAAAGAATGTGGTTGTGGTTTTTTGGTTTGGTTTGGTTGGTTTTTTTCACCCAGTGACTCTAGCCTTGTAATTTCAGTAACTTTGTAACTCTGAGCTCACTGGACCAACCATAGAAAAAAGTCTCAAGTTTCCTCAGTAATAAATGATTGCCAGAGACAAATCCTCTTCTAAGCAACAATTAGGGCATTAGCTGAACAAAGACCTTCATCTGGCAATTAGTATTCCTGTGGTGAACAGGGAGAGAATTAGTCAGAGATACAAGAGGCTCAGGCTGCAAGAGCTGTAGCAAAAGGCTCTGTGTGCAAGCTTTCTGATGCACCAATGCCTTTTCGCCTCCCAGTTTGAGAATCTCTCGCATTTATTTTTCACAATAGTTTAATACTCTTGTGTTGAAAGGATACGTTATGGTTCAAACATTCATCTCTGCTTCAAAAGATAGGCAACAGCTACTGGAAACAGCAGGGCTCTCTGCTGTGATTTTAGTCCTGAGGCTGATCAATAAACTCCAGTGACACAAGGGAGGAAGGGGTAACACACTCACACACTGCTCAGCCCCAGGAATGCAGAAAGGATGAATAGAAAGCTAAATGTTTCTTTAAGGAATGAGACCCAAGCACAGATGGCACTCTGTATTCATGGAAGGCTCCCACATGGTGCAAAGAATTAGAGCCTGCAGGGCCTCATAAAAATAGCAGAATCACCTATACTTAAAATCTTCAGCCTGATTCACTCTCAGCTACATTGCTGTAAGATAGTAGGAGTAAAGGTATTAAAGTCATTGGATTAATGCAGTGTAACGCTGTCCTTAGAGCTGAATCTCTCACCCACTGTGTGAAATGCTTATCCAAAGGGCTTGTACTGACTGTGTCATGAATAAACCAGCCAAAAAACCTAAAATTCCATCTTTAACCATGATGAACCAGATCATGGGTTCTATATGGGGCCATGACACCCCTGTTGAGGTGGAAGTAATCCAGAAATCCAGTTTACTGGAGCAGCTGGGGTTCTCACAGGGATTGGAATTTGATCTTGTATTAGCAATTTCTAAACCACCACCTCTATAATTCTTTTCTTTAGCTCAGAAATAGCATGAAGTCAGGAAAAAGAAAAAAAAAAGGAAAGCCTGTTTTTTCTGTCTAGTAATACCCAGATGCCTAACACACCCATAAGAGGAAAATAAACTGATGTCGTGCTCAGCCTCCTAAGCTGCAAATCAGAAGAATAAAGTTTCAGATATTCCAGAAGTTCAGAATTCCTGGAATAGATTAAAATATTGCTGCTGAAGTGACTTGGCTAATTTCTGAAATCTTCACCTTAAATGGAAGCAAGCAGAATTTATCTGCTGGACATTTGTAGTGGATATAAATAATGCATGCCACATATAGACAAACATTTGTATTAACTGTGTCCAATTAAATCTTTCCACAGTTTCTACATGGCTAACTTCACTTGTGCTACATACATGAGTGCCAAAACAGATCTAAGACAAAAACAAAATAATCTCCTGATTTTTATTCAAAACAAAGGCACAGTTTCTGTCTTTGATGCTCTCTAGTAGACCACTTGGCAAAGTGGAAATTACCACTTGTAATTTCTATATACATATATGGCGAGTTCTGAATTCTCCCTAGTAATGGGAAAAACTAGTTATGTCAGTACCATGTTTGCTGCTGTTTTAAAATGAACTTTTAGCTGAATTTCTGGTTCCACGGAAATTCTGTTAAATGGACACATTTGTATACTAAAACCAATCTGGGGAGACAAAACCTCTTCTTTTAACTGCTGCACACCCAGATGTGCCAGACTGCACTGGAGGCAGCAGACGGGAGAAGTGAAATTTGACTTTCTCTAGTCCAGGCAGGTCCTAGGATTTGGATATGTTCCTGTCTGAAGAGTTGAGCTTTCTTGAGGTTTTACTGAGGAAAAAGCAAATTGAAGGGGATTTTATTTGTCCCATTCCCTTCATGTCTTCCCAGTCTCAATCTTCTCAACCAAGAGTGATTTGTGTTGTGGCCTTCTGCTGATAGGGGCTCTCCTCTAGGAAGCCCATTGAGCTGTGCTTCATGAGGCTGTGGACCAGGGAGGGCTTTCAGAAGTCATAACTTGATGTAAATCCTCCAAAACCAAATTCCTGGTAGAAGGGGCTGCTGATGAGGTCCTATCTGTGAGAAATATTTGGGTTTGAAACAGAAGTGACTTTGGATGGAAAGAAACATCATCAGACAAGAGTCATGGCCCACCATAAATCTTATCAGATATATAATGGTTGGAGTTGGGATAAAATTAGAGACAGGAGAAGAAGAATGGATTGTTATCTGAATAGCAATGGGATTGTTGCTCTTCATAATTAACAGCATGTGTTCCAAATAGAAGGTCAAACAGAGGCAGTATTCTCTCTGCAGAGCTCCAGAGCATCATATGTGCAAGCTTTCTGCCTGCCTGGACATGTATGAGCCCTGAGAAAACTGACCTGGAGACCCCTGACAGCCCAGCAACACAGCCTGCAAGCCACAGTGCCACTGCTGACTGCAGCTGCTGCTGCTTGGAAGGACACTTAAGTACAACACATTACTTACAGACTGATTTTCCACAGGTGCTACAGTTTCCTAGGTGGATGTTAGGTTGTTCGTTTGATGGAAACAGCTCCAAGAGCAACATAAAGTGTAAGAGGTCAGACTGGTCTGGTCCTAGATGTATACCTTAAATACATAACCCAAGTTCAGTGAGGATGGATTAAGCATTGATGAATTTGGAGATCCCAGAAGTGATGATCTTACAAATATACATGTTTATTAGGCACTATAGAGCCAGCACATAAACTAAGTTGTACTAATTAAATAAGAGGAAGGCGAAGGGTGAAAGAAAACACCATCTGCTAACTCTCAATCAGTCACTTATAAGCAAACTGCAATATAATGAAGGCCACTACATTCTGATCATGAATAGATCTGTCTGCTTGGCTTGTGTTGTTCTTCCTCAAAAATAGTGCATATGTTTTGTAACAGTTTGGTAAATACATAAAAGAGAGAGGAAAAAGTAAGCTAAAAATTCTCTGCTGAACTGTATGAACTAAAGCAACTTCGATGCTTCATGGCATTGTTAAAATATTTATTTTACAGACAATCTTAACATTTACAGTATCAATAGTTTGGTTTGAAGGTAAGAGCTTGGTTATGCAGTCAGCAGTTTCATATTACCATAAGATCCTTTCATTTGACAGAAAGAATCCAGATCAACAGTAATTCACGACCTGACATTCTCAGTTATACATAGCCATCAACTGACTCTGTTAGCTGGCTGCTAAACATAGGGTGCTCATGGAATCTCCTCTAGGATTGAAATAGCAATTGTTTTTAAGTCTGTGAAATTTTCAACATGAATGGTGACTTTCTAGGCTATTAATACAGAAGAGTGGCATAAAATGTCATAGCCACCTGTTGTGTCAACTACCAGCAGCTAATAATATGTTAACGTAAGGCAAATATTCTTTAATTAATATATATACATATATGTGTGTATATATACATATATGTGTATGTATATGTGTATATACGTACATATACATATACTAAAAGGATAATTTTATTAGATGCAAATAATTCAATTATTGCAAAAAGTAAAATTCATTGCAGTATTGTCATTGTTGTGGGCATTCAAATTCTGCTCATGAAGAACGTAAGCACTTAAGAAGAACTTAAGGTGAATGACTTTATATGGGAAGGAAAATGCCACAATACACAAGACAATATGTAACATGATTCTGTACTTAAGCCTTTTTTGAAAGTCATTATATTGAGACATGAAATTACTGATATAATATTTTAAGGACACTTTCCAGCGCAGGTATGGTAAAGATTCAGTCCTAGTGATGTTAGCTCAGTTTAATTACGAAAGAAAGAATTTTGGGAATCTCAGCAGAAGCTGTGATGTTGGTCACTGTTAATAATATTTAACATTCAGTATCCCAATTTGAACAGAATTTTTCAAAAACACAGCTCATCCCTAGTTCTTTTAAAACAGGAATGCTTTTGGAAGTTGATTTTGCCATCCACTTAAGATAGTACTGAGCCTGTTCTGATGCCAGGATATGGCATTGTGAATAGCAGTGTGGGATCTGTGTCAGATGACTTATTTCTTTGGCTTTGAAGAGTTTGTTCTCAGGAAGACTATGGAAGCACTCCTTTGCAAGGAAGGCAAACTGCTTCACCTGCAGAAGGCACAACTACACCTGCCAACGCAATGGAGCTGTACAGTACACAGGTGACAAACTGCACCTAAAATGCTTCTGGGGAAATGTCCAGTCTGTCCCACCCCAAATACATATATTTTCCTGCCCAGAATTTTTGGAGAAAGGCAATATGTTCCTTAAAAGCAGCATTGAACAAAATAAACCTAAGAGGGCATCCATTTTATTTTAAAACCATGTTCCTGATGGCACTAATTTTACTTTCACATGTTACAGCAATGAAGCATCACATTTTAGCTGAGAGAAGGAAACAGTGCACTTACACCAGGCATTAATTAGGACTTCAAAGTACTTGAAACTAATTTTAAGAAGCATTTATATATGTACTATGTTTTTCTGCTTGCAAATGCTCTCTGGCCTAATTTCAGTTAATGACCTTTAATTGTGAAAAATAAACTGAGGGTACACAGACATAATTGTACTTGAGATATGCTAGTAATATTCTGTAGACAGAATGTTTGCATCTTTTCCAGCTCTTAGCGTGTTTTTACAGGTATGTTCCCAGAGGTTGTAAAGTTGTTTCAGCGCAATTCAAATTGGTTTCAAGACAGTTTAGGCTGGAGGACTAGAGCACAATGCTTGAGCTGACAGTATTTCAGCCCTGAAAACCAGAAGCTCACACATGAAGCAGAAATGTACACTGCTCTTGGGGTACTCATGTAAGATTTGGAGACTCTGAGACGAAGCCCCTCCAGATTGCTTAAAAGACTGCTTTTTTCTAGCAGCTAATTCTTGTTACTGAGGGAAAGTGAATTGCTCCCTCTTCACTCACAGTTGCCCAGCTATGACCAGGTAACATTTTTCCACTGATGGGGCTCCCTGAGGACTTTTTCCAGTGTTCTGTGCTTATTTGCCTTGCAACCTCCACAAAAATAAACAGAAACCACTATGTGGCTGTTTAAATGTGAGTCTTGAGGAACTGCTTTCTAATCTTCCCAGTACAGTAGGGGAATGTCAGTGCTACAGGATGATAAATGTGCTGGGGCTGAGTTTCCCTCATTTTAGCACAAAACCTGGTTTTTTCCTTGTACTTAACTTGTATCACATAATCATCAGGGACAAATAGATGCTGTGGGAGCCACTTCCACAGCTAAACTCTTGAATAGCTTACAACTTAATACAGAAAATGCATCTTTGCTGTGATTTTATTGTCTCAATGGAGTTACTTAAATTTAGCTGAACACTGTATTGAGTTATCTCTTGCAAAATAACCCCGCTGTTTGTCTATCTGACATCCAGAAACTTGAAGAGGTTACTTGCTGTCTAATGTCATAGTCAATTACTTTTTAAAAGACAATTTAACCAGTTGGCACCTGGCTAACTGACTGTAGCTGCACTCTCCTTGGAGGCAGCCTCCCTAAGTCAGGTCTGAATTTCAGGGTTGGGGAGCATATGCACCTTATCTGGTAGAAATAAATAGATGTCATCTCCACACAAGAAATAATCTGATTTACCTGGTGATTTACATAAAGGCTGTGACAGGAGGTTTATATCGGCCCCTATTTAATCACTAAACTTTTGTCAAGATTCCATTCCTACTAAAAGTTTAAAAACCAAGAGGGAGAAGTATGTTTTAGCATCATGAAACACATTATTCCTTGCATGTCATTTCAAAACAAAGCAAAGCAGACATGGGCCCTGTCACACATTTATTACAGGGAGATAGTGTACAATAAATGGGATGAAATTAAATTTGGGAGTGAAAACTGCCATAAAAACCAGTGGAAATCACACAGCTGAGGCAAGGCTATTCGAGAAACAGGCACAATTTCAAACCACTCCCACCTCTCCAAACATCGTCATTTTGAGGACTGTGCCAAGCTATTTCAGACCCTACATAGTCCAAGACTAAATGTTTACACAGGAACATTTGGAAAGATAAACCCAAGTAACGTGAATATGTAAACCGCATGAATCCCTTTCTACTCTGTTTAAAATCACTTATTCTGAATGAGAGTATTCATACATTGGGATTTAAGGTAACACCACTGACTTCAAATTCCACGTTCGGATAAATTTTTTGTGTGAAAATAAGCCATGATTTATAACTGATACATGAAAGGCTGCCTTTTGACTCCTTTGGCTGTTTGCCTGAAAGCCTGAAAGCAGATGAAAAGGTGTTAAAATTAATGAGTTAAAGAGTATCCTGCCTATTTTTAGAAATAAGTAAGATTTACTCCTCCTGGTATTACAGATACAACTTTACTGTCACTGTACTGACTGCAAGGTCATTCTAATGCTCTGTGTCACTGACTATTTTTTAAGTAGAATTTGCTTTTAAAAATTATTCTGGCTATCCGCCTGAAAGTAATGTAGTTAAATTTATCAGAAGAGGATATTTCCAGAAAGCGTGCACTGCTATTTAATTATTTCATATCTCTAACATGTAGTCATTTTACAATCCAACTTCATCTCCAATCAGCTTACAGAGAAATGGGAGAATCCACTGAAAGTAACAACACTGGGCATTGCTGCATGAGAGACTGTAGTTGGACGGGGTGACCTGTTGTGATCTCTAAACTCAGGGGAATGGGAACTCATAACAGGATATGTAACCAAAGCCTGACCTGTTCATGAAGTCTGGAAACTTTTGAAATACGCAGTGATTTAATTAATGATTAATTAATTAATTAATGTATGATAAGGATATGCATTTTAATGAAAAAAAGGCAATAAAGTGTTTTTTTAAAAAAAGAGCTAGATTAATGGAATTTACATTGCTTTACTCATAGTTTGTGCAATCAAGCTTGCACAATCAATAGTCATTTTGGGTACTTTAGAAAGCAGACAACTTATTTTAAGAAGTCCACTTCATATCATTCATATCTTTAATATGCCATAACACACTGTAGAGTTCCTCTTTTGTAGGACTCCCACATAGTCACATGGAAAAGATTCAGACACAGAGCATGAAAATGAGTCTGCACTGTTTGGTGGCATACAGAATTACACTGCTCCTTAGTAGAACTGCATTTCAGGTGATATTTCTGAGGGAGCTTTGTGATATCATGAAAACAATAGTGACATTATAGAGTATTTCAAATTTCAGTGTGTATTCTTTCATCTGGTAAATCATGAAATCAAGTGTGAAGTATTTCCACGTGAAAAAGATGTGATCTCACTATGGATCAACAGTTCCCTATTGATGTTCTTGGCATCTTGGCCTCATACTAATAAAAGAGAAAAAGGTAAAAAACTTGCATTAATTATTATAATTTTTGTAAGATATTGAGGCCTAAAGGCAAGAGTCTTTATTGAAAATGTATTTAAAAATAAATATCAATTGCCTGGATCAGGGAAAAAAATTTAGAAGATAAAAAATATCTATGAAATTACTAAAATCAGCTATTAAATGCTCCAGTTCTTTGTAGTTTCATTGTTCCAATTTGAAGTGCCATTTTAGGTGACAACAATGCACAAAAATGGACTGATTCTTTTTTTTAATAAGTGAATAGAGAGATTGTCATCTGTAGCACACTATTTGGTGTGACCTAAGTTCCAAGAGCAGACTCTCTATTCTCACCCAGGTCAAGAACTACAGAGCTTGACTCTTTAAAATAGTTTCCCTAAACCTTTAACGAGAACTTTAGATCAGAATATTGTTATTATTGTCATCATTATCATTGTCATTGACTACTGTCACCACCTGCCTTATCAAAAGAATAAACGGATTATATAAAGTGAGTTTGGATGATCCCTATTTTTCAGTGAATCTCTGCAGTTTCTGAAAGCTTGAGTCCAAACTTCAAATTCTAAGGTTCTTCCCAGGGTTCAGATGGTTAAGATTTATTTGTAATAAAGTAACTTCAAGGGGTACCAACTAAATCAATATTTTTGCTATTCATTTTGGTTTTGTCTTTCATTTTCCCAAGCCTAAGTTTAAATCACAATAATTAGAAAGAAATATTTTCTCTGCATTATGCATTTGACAGTACTTGGTCTTTATTTCACTTCCGCGTTTCCCTTTTTTATATTGAGCTGCCTCCCATGATTTTTTTTTAAACTTCTTTTTTCCATAGTGGCAAAAACAGCAAGTGTTTAAAAACAGAGCAAGATCTGACTGCCACAAAACCCCAGAAGGTTTATAAATTGTTAACAGGATTGCAAATGTCTGGAAAAGAAACCTCTTCTGAAGCCCCTAGTATTAGGACTTTCTTATAAGTGCAAAGAGAAGTATTAACTTTGGTGCAAGTTGATCAAGCACACTGGCTGCCACAGAGTTTACCTCAGTAAAGGGATAGGAAGATATATTTAAAAGAGATTTGACAGGGTGACAATAAGGAAATAAATTCCATAAAAATATAAAGAAAAATACTTGAAGAAATATGGTACTAAAAATCCTCTGTGTGACTGGGGTTATAAAATCATATAATTTAATTAGCATTGTTTTACGAGCAATGAGAAGGATACCACACACTTATTGGCTGGAATATTTACTTCTCCCAAAGCACCTGCAGATGCAGTTTCCAGACACCTCCCTTTAAGGCACACTCTGCACTTGTGCTGAACTTTGTGCTCTCCCCTTCTTTGGCCTGGGAAGAGACTGTTCTCTTTATTGGAAATTTTTCTGGATAAAAGGTGCCTCATTTATGTTTAATGGTTTCAAGTCACCAAAATCAGATTGAATCTCGGTTTTGTCATATGTTTTAGGTTCACAGTTCTTAAAAAATACTGTGATGTTAATGGCAGACACAAATAATGGCTATTCTTAAAATTTCTTGCTATGTGTGAAATTTCGTTAAAACTGTCTTTACAGTAGGCTCTTGGTGAAAAAATAATAACTTGTATATAAAAAGATATGATACATTATTTCAATTGTGGGCACTGCCAAAACACAGAGAAGAGAAGCAGATTTTGGCAAAAGCCACAGGGTGACTGTTTCTGTTAAACACAACTGTAAGCAGTCATTGAAGTCATTGGTAGCTATATGAACAGTTTAAATTTATCCATGACATAAATCCATAATGTATTCTTGACAAAATTAAAATAATATGTTTGACACCAATACATAACCATGTTTAGTTCACATGAATGAGACTGCCCTTGTTTGCATCAGCAGAAACAGAAACAGATCAGATACTTTAAATTTCTTCAATTCAAATACATAAACAAGAAATGTTAACATTAGTTTAGGAGGTGAATATTGTAAAGAAAAAAGTAATCAAGAAAATTTTAAATTAAGCTTCTGCCTAAAATAGATCCCTGTGAGAAAAGAGTCAACTAAACATCCTTTTTTTCAACTGATCCCCAGAGGGACTTCCATCAAAATCATTGTTGGACATAACTTACTATATGGGAACTTACCCAGGAGTTATTTCTGTGATGACTGCAAGAAGAATTTGTGAATGCCTCTGGAAATATGATACTTGAAGTCAAAAATAAAATTATTATTTTTTCGGTGGTTGTTTATTGTCAGCTGTGAGTTCCTTTCTGAATACAGCTCAGAGTGAAAGAACTGACTAAAGGAATGTTCTTGGATCAAACTGGTATTTTCTCTTTTCTGTATTTCATTTTAATCTTCTGTTTGTTCATACAAAAACAAGTTTTCTGTTCATACAGAAAACTTCCCTGTGGTAAATATCTGACTCTCATCTTAAAATACAGAATTGAATAGTCATTGATAAGTCACATGGTTACAGAATAGAAGCAGATGTGAAAGGTAAAAACATATGACAGAAAGCAGTCAGAAGAAAACATGAGATTAATACTGTTCCATGAAATCTGTCTGCTCCCTCAGGAAATGGTTTTACTTTGGATACCAGGAAGGTTGGACAGGGCAGTATCTTTTGGAACAGTATTGCCTACTAATATAAGTGCTGAAATGAACATATAAACTTATAAATATAGCTAAAGGTCCAATTTGAAGGGCGACAGTATTTTGATTTTTTCCAGTTATTATCACAACCTTTGCATTTTTCTTTCAAGTGTGTGTTAATGCATATGAAAGATGGAAACTCCTGCCCTGTATCTCTTTGTACCTTTGTTTGTCCTGTATTGCAGTACTTATCTACAGTACATGGGATAAAGCCAGGCAGACACTGAAGAAAAATACAGATTTGATGAGTTCATTCTGTAGTACTAAATCAGGAGATAGGAAATTGCATCTTCTCCCCTTTTATTCATTTAATCCCTGTAAAATTCAGTTCCATACTTACTGGAGTATTTTGTTTGTTTTCTGTAGAACCCTGTGGGAGAATCTATCAATCATCCAAACCCACATATGACACAACCTGAATAAACGCAAGTTGGATTCACCAGAAGATGTGTCAGCAATGCAATAAAATACACTGACCCTTCTTCACATACAGTTGCTGTGTCCTATGTGCTTTGCCTTTATAATTTACCTTCTGGGAAAAGTAATATCCAGTTAAATACCCAGTTATTTTATCCAATAAACCTGTTGCAGGTAGCAATAAATTAGTAAATGCAGAACTGATTCAGAGTGGCTGTGTCCGCCCATCTCTAGCCCAGATGTTCTGCTGAAGATTTAGAGACTGTTTTGCAGGCTCTCAGCCTCTGAGTTGCATGCTTATACAAAACTGGAAATAGTCCTGTTTTGCAGGTGCCCATTTGAGCTTTTGTTTTTCCATTCCTCCACACTCCTCCCACATAGAGCCTCTGCCCTGCACAGCATGTCCATGTGCATAGATTGAAAATGGTTTTTAATCTGCAGCACAATATTGCTTCTGGTGTATTATAGCTTTCCTTTAAAGCATCTTGTAATATCTTACCGGGACTTCTAATTATTTCAGTAATTGTATAGACTAAGTCATCAGAAAGTACTTTTATTTTGTTGAAGAACTGTTGCTAGATTAGAAAAGCATAGTTTTTGTGGTCTGAAGGGCTAGTTTGGTCTATTATGCTATACTTATTCCATCATCGATAATCTTTTCCAGATTAGCAGTAATTCAGCATTGAGTGCACAGAAGCTTAAGGTCTGAGATTCATGTGGCTCCTCAACTCTTCAGAATAATATATTAATTAGGTTAAAGAGCACTGAAGACAAACTATTTCGTCCTTGCAGTCTCACTTCCTTCAGTTGTCATATCTTTAAACTGAAGATATAGTTGTGACAGGTAATGCTTATAGCTTGATGACAAACTTGTCTAACAACACCATTGGCATTTCTATTAACGGCAGACAGGAATCTTTCTGATCAGATTAAAAAAATGCTGCATTTAAAACCTAATATGCAGCAAGGGCAACCAAGCAGTGACTGCGGCCACTGAGAATTTGGAGACCGTGTGAGTAGCTCTTTCGTATCTGTTCTTAGAGGGCACTGAACTGCAGAGTAATAACAGACTAAAGGAAACTCCTAAGGAGGCCAATCCTATTTTACTGTGCAAAGTACTTATAAACTAAAGGCCAGATCAGTGGAGACATAGAGATGCTTTAAGAGCCTTCTATCTGCATTTCAGCACTTAGGCCTTCATTGAGAAACTTCATGGCTGTGTATTAACTTCTTTAAGTGCAGCATCAACATTACCAAAATATTCATTACACATTATTATAAAACATCTCAGTTGGTTAATGTGATCTGGTTATTCTTCTGTAATGACAGAAACATCAAAAACAAATAAGCAACACAAAACTAACTGAAATAATTAAATTGCTTCCCGGTCTGACAATGTAGAAGTCCCACAGGCCACAACAGACATACAAAGAGGCCAACAAAACTTGTAAATGAAAATTTTTCTCTTGCGAGAACTCCCACTGTAAGTCTGCACAGCACCCTTGCTGCCTGACTTTTAGTTGTTAACACTCCACAGTCTGAGAACAAAAGCTCTAGAGAATCCCAAAACGTGACATTTGGGAGTCACCAACAAAAAAGCAAATTTGCTTTAGAGACTGCTCTGGGTCTACACATTCTGTGCTTCCCAGGCACCAGTGCAGTTCTAGATAGATGTAATATGTCATACAATATGTACATGCAGAACAGTTTCTCTGTTGATTTATTTCGGTTTTGTAACTCATAGTGCTATTCTCTTACACAACAGAGCTAGGTAACCCATGCCAAACAGGGAGGAGAGCAAATTTGGTTCGTAGCTGAGCCAATTCACAAACTGCCATAGAAAGGATTTCTTTTACCTTAGTTTTTAGTAGCATGAGCTGTTGTGAGAGTCCGTGAGGACTGGTATTTATTGAGCTGGGTCCTGCTCCTGTTGCCTCTGCTTGATCACAAGTAATGGATGGACCCAGTGCATTACACTTCACTGTCTGTGCTCCTGGATGCTTTGATGGTGAAAGGAGCCTGACTCCTCGTTTCTCATCAGCTATAGGAATGCCTGAGATTCACTTTTTCATTTGATTGAGCACACAGAGTATCTAAACTGCCTTTTAAAATGCCAAGAGATAAAGAATATGTCACAGTCCTTGGATAACTGCCATTGCCGAGAACAACACGGGTTCTATTCCAGTCTGAGCTGTTCTAGCTTTACTATTGCCTTATCTGAATCTGTCACCTCCTGCTTGATACTTGTCTGCAGCACACAGACAGCACAAAACTGGTTAAAAAAAAAAAAAAAAAAGTAAACTGGTACTTGCATGTAAAATGCTGCTACACATATCCTCTTCCTTAATAGTGTGTTATTCTGCTGGATCTGACAAATGCTGTCATATACCCATTGACTCTTTTTAGGCAATTATATTCTCAATTAGATGTAAGGTGCTAATACCTTTTTCTATACTGGAATAGTCTGTAAAGTCTAAGAGAGCTCAATTCTAAGCAAACCCCTGATTTTATGGTCATTATGTGGGTGACTACCCACAATGCATCCTCACAATGAGAAGGCTGAAGGGAGCAGCTTCCAGTACAAAGATATTTCTGAGGTATAACTGGCAAAGATAAGCATGTAAGAGGTAGCTGGCTGTAGCTTGCAACTTCTGCTGAATTGTGAAGGCAGTGGGAGCTGAGAACCTTCATCTTGCAAAGACAACATTTTGGTGTGCTCTTGAAGTGGGAACCAAAGAGCTCTCATGCCCTGAACACTGAAATGCCTTGCCCTGTGCGATATGGTATACTGATGCCAAAGTGGCACATAATTTAATGCAGGGAACAGCTACAGATTCACAGCTGAACAGACCTTCACAGAATCACATTATTGTGCACAAAGGAAACTGTATGATATGAATACGATCTGACACAACTGATGAAACCTGACAGTATGTATCAAGCTAATCATGCAGAGAGCAAGTATGGGCAGTTTTCAGAAAACAGGCTTTTGTCATTTAGTTCTTTTTCAAAATACTGCATAAAAGACTATTTTTGACCTTTTACCCACTTCCCCGAAAGTGATGGAAAAATCTTCTGTGATTTCATGAGTTGTTGGATCAGGCCCAGAGATTGCAGTAGAGTAGCAGTTTAGTCTGAAGGGCATGGTCAAAGCCATGCAGAGGCAGTGGCTTAGGATAGATGGAGGCATTCAGACGGAGCTGCATTCATAGGGAGAATTATTAATGTGAATCTTGCAAAGTCTCTTCTCCACTGTGCATACCTCTGTTTAGCAAGATCAATCACTCACTTCCACATCAACTGAATTTGTCTAAGACTAGGAAGATAGTAATAATAAATAATTAGCATTTACATCACACCTTTCATCTTCAAAGCCTCTTACAAACATTCACTAATTAATCATCACAACTGTCTTGTGAGTTAGGGATTTTCAGCATTCATTAAGGACTCAAAAAACCTACAAAGTGAAAAAAAAAGGCAGCAAGCTCCCCCTTCTCTGACTATATGAGTGTTTACTCAAAATGTGGCATGTCTTGGGAACACTTCTGTACCAGTAGTTCTTACATTCTCTAAAAAGTAAATACATATAGTAGCCTCATGAATGAAACATAAGGTAAAATAAACCCTATTAAGTCTTTGTCATCATAAAAATATTCAATACATTAATTTTGAAGCAGTTAGGCAGCTACGTCACCCTTTTTTTCAAAAACACAAACTTCGGAACCATGTAAGCATATAGGATATGTACCTTTAAGTGCTGACCAGTTTTGTGTTTGTGCAGTGCCAATCAAAAACATGAAGTTATGAGGCGTCTCCTTGGTTTTTTTCCCTAGAAACAAGGAACTACCAGTTCAGGTTAGGGGATGTGATTGGGGCTGAGAATCCACAAAATCCTCTGTTTTCACTTTCTTTGGGGCTTGAGTGGATGAGAGTTATAAGCAGGTAACAGAGGCTGTAAAGGAGGCTTTTCCAGCTACCAAAAATATTTGTGCTGTGACTGTAGACTTCTGGTTAAGACCAGCAGGGTTGAGGAGGACAAAAATAACACACCTACTTCTGGGACTACCTCATTTCCACAGCAACCCTGGCCAATTGGCTGCACTTTCACTCATGAAGTTCTGAGAGGCCTAAGTAGATAAATTACTTTGGGTTTTTTTCCTATTTAAATCTTGTTTCTAATGAGACAATTTCAAGACCACATATTTGAAGTGAAAGGTGCCAGTGGGCACTTGTCTTCCATGTCTCTCTTTCCTTTTCTGAGTGTTAATGGCAGAGACAGCTCACATACCCCGTAACTGGTACAGTTCTGCCTTTCAGGGACTCGTGTGGTTACAGACAAACCAGTATTTACTCCTGAAACTATGTAATATTTTGCAGTCCTGGAAATGGTGTCCCATCTGCCTTGGTACAATGCTCTGGGATGTCCTGTCCTGCAGGACAGGTGTGCTCAGGGAGCAGAATCAGGCCAGGATTTTTGCAGCAGAAACTTTAGACTTAGTTGTAAGGACGTGATGAATCCCCAGCATATTGCAACTCAAGCTCACAAAGCTCTTTTCCAAAAGTTCTCCTGCAGAATATATCACTATAATTGTACCTACAATCATGATTCTCAAAGCTGACAAGCTTCATGGTTTCATTTCTAAGTCTTCCTCCATCAGAACTATATTAAAACATTATTTATTTATTCTTAATTAGAAACAGTAAAATTATTCCAGTTTCACTGGAGAAGAACTGCATTCATCCTCAAGCACTAGGTAGAAATTAACATTGCTTTGGTGAATTTAGTCTATGAAGTTTCAACATCTGGAAAGTGCATGTGGTTTGGCAACCAATTCTAATAATATTACAAGTTCAGCAATTTATTTTTTTTTCCCCCAGTCCATGGATATTCTTTCCAAAAAAATCATGGCTCCATTTTTGTCAAAGATGTGGATTTTTTTTTTTCATTTTGTATATTTTTTTCAAGTAAAGCAAATTGGACAGTTTGTATTCAGCAGCAGAACACATTTTGAACAATACATAGGTAATGGAGCAAAAGATGTATAAGGTAAAAACATGTGCTGAACATATGCACTCCTCTGATGCATGCCAAACTTAATTAAAAATCAGACCCTAATTTGCTGTGGGATCTAGACAGCATACCAGTTTGTCCAGATGTTTATAAATGAGAAAAATATATGCTCTATTGTAATTCTGCATAAGCAGACTCTGGGAAACTATTGTCCAAGTGTTTTACACTCTCAGTTCCTTAAATACAAACATTCACATTGTTGAAGGTATAGTTTATAAATCCTAAATACAATTGAGACCCTCTGAGGATTGCTCAATATATGTGAAAGAGACTCAATGTAAAGCCATGTATGGAAGTCTTAATAAAACCCTCTGAGAACAGAGGAGGTCTTTAGGCTATTCGACTGGGTGGTGTTTGTCAGGCTTTCTTCTGAAGTACAAGGCAAGCCATAAATTCAGGTTATCCAATACTACTTTTGTATACAGCATGAAAAATATAAAAATACATTTTCTTCTAATGACTAATTTTTGTAGAGTTCAGTGATATAGAATATCTGTTGCAGGCAAGCATTTCAGCTCACAAGTTTAGTGACAGTCCTTTGCTTTAGCACTGCAACACAGGCAGCAGCTAGAGGACTTTGAAATCCAGTATATTGATGTATGTACTCATTAAATTCTGATTCTGAAATTTAATTACTAGCCCTCATGCCATAGAAGACTTGTATTACAGTTACAACAAAAAGTTAAAACACCACCAAAAATCACCAAGTCCCAAAATATATTTAAAATACCTGTTTGCACCATTTGCAGTCATCTACTCAAGAAAATAAATTAACTGCAAAAATTACCTTGGGAATTATTTACATAGCAATTTAATCAAGTCATATTTTGTTTTAAGAGAACTACTTACAGAATAGGAAAAAAAAAGTGCTTTATATCATTCAAATTGTTTTCCTTAACATAACATTTTTAATATTGTTAGCTTTTGATAAAATAATAACAAAGGTGAGGCTCATAACTAGTAGTGTTTATTGAGTATAGTAGAAAATGGAAAATTCCTGACTGCTGTGTGAAACACTGACAAAATCCAATGCAGTGTTCTGCATCTTTTGGGCACCTCCACTGTCAAGTAGAAGAATCAGTACCCCTGTATCAGGTTTAAGTGGCATGCAAACAAAGTTTTGTATTTGTTAATGCAATGAATTTGATATTTAACAAACCAAATTATTTTATTTATTACACTACATATTTTTAATACCCTCTTTGCTACAAAAGCAGTTTCTATTTTAGGATGTCTAAAGCAGCCAATTCTCCCCCCTCCCTTCATTTAATATTTACCTCTTTATATTGTGAATAATATAATAGTACTGAAGTTAAAAAAAAGGCCTAAGTGATGACTCAAAATTAGAGTCATGTCCTATTAGCAGCAGGGAGCTCCTAATTTAAGGCCAAGGTCTTGGAATGATGAGAGACAGTTAATGCTGAGACCTCTGCTCTGCACAGAGTTCAAATAGCTCCACTCTTCCCTTGGACTTTCCACAGCTCCATATCCAGCCCTCTGCTTTGCCTTTTATTTAGGTTGTGAGCTCTTTAAAAATGTATCTACTGTTATGCTTTTAACATTCAGCAGGAAGGCATAGCCTTTCTTGGCTGTCTTCTAGACAATTAAATAAAATATGTAATTGGTCTTGTCTTTCTGGGGAAAGGACTCTTCACAGAAAGCAATTTCTGTGTCTCCTTTTGACTGTGAGAAACATCACAGAAAGACTCTGCATCAAGTCACAGATTTTTTTATCATGGAATAAATATCATGGAAACACAAGAGATTTTAGCTTGCTAAGAATATTGTAAGCCAGAAGCAGCACTGACTATAATAAAATGTGCTGAAAGTTTTCAGAGTGTTACATAACTTGATAATTTCTCAGTATGTCTGAATACATTTTTCTACATACATGTTATGGAATCTCTCATTTAAATGGATTAATTCACTAATTATTTTTCTTCACATGGTTACTATTAAAAAACACTCTTTTAACATTTTTCCTGTTATTTTAACCATTATTTAACTCTTTACAATGGTGGAATTCTATGGTCTATTGTGCCATTTCCTGGTAGACCAAATATGCCACCACCATTTCTTATTTGTCTTCAGGACTAACCGACAATTACTTCTGCTGATCTATGTGTGTAGTAGAGCTGGGTAGAGACTCAGCTCAAATGAGCATGACAGAAGAAATATAAATTCCTGTCTTAAAGCTTTTCCCAACAGTTGTCTGTGCAGCAATGAGCAAAAGAGTGAAATAAAATAATTTTTTTAAAAGCAGGTAAAATTCTCCCAAGGCCACCTGATCCTCTCACCTGACATTTAATTACTTGCGCTGAAGGGACATCACTGCTTCTATTACATCTTCTGTTAATCAGTTACTTTTCCTCCAATTACAAATGAGTCAAGGAAAGGCAAACCTTGTTTTGCACATTTGCAGCTGTTGAAGAAGTCTCATTTTGATGTGTGATGCTCATACTGTAACACCTGCGTTGGTATCAGCAAGACACTCCACTGTCAACAGATAGCACCTTGGAATTTCTCCTTAGGTTTAATGAGAGCAGAATCCTGCTTTCTCTGTCTCACTGTTTTCATGTGATGCCGAGATGATTGTAAGAAATTTAAGAATTAGCCAGTGTTGGTGACTGTGGATTAATACTAACTTCTGATTCCAATGTAATTAGTGGCTATTTGAGGTGGTCTCAATGACAAGTCAGAACTGAAGCCTACTCATCTAATTCTCTGTAAAATATGAAAACAACATCTATGTGAAGCTATGGGGTTTGAATCAGTTGATCAGTCAAAGAACATATGCTAAAGCCAAGACATATCTTAGAAAGTAAAAAGTAGATGAATGTATTTGTATATCAGTAAAAATCTAAGGATCTTAAATATTAAAATATCAACACAAAGCGTTGAATTTTGAGATGGAAACATTTAATAGGCAGCTTGCTTTCACCTAGAATCATTGCTATTAGTGGCAAACCATGTTATTTGTTAAATTTTTTCCCCCTTTTGATTCCCCAAGAGGGAAGATGATAATTCATTGGTATTCCCTGGTATTGCCTGAGTTTTAATATTTGTAGTCAAAAGAATAATTTCTGCAAGAGAACAAGACTTATCTCTTCCAAAGGTTCAGTATTCTGTCAAGTGGTGTAATTGCTGTCAAATCATGATGTCACCTGTCTCACTAAATTAAGCAGAAAATAATAGATCTGCAAACATCAGTACTGTAACAGCCTTGACTTGTGTTCAGGTAATTGCACACATGCTAATTTTCACTTGCATGTTCCTCTCTGTAAATACACAGCACAGATATGTGATCCACAGGAATAAGGGAAAGGCAATATACCTAGCCACAAACAATTCAGATACTTCAAACTGTGGTTAATATTTTTGTCTGACTATTGGAAAAGCTGTCAGCACATATTTTCTATGACCCCAAAATCCCAGGAAATGAGACTCTCTTACATCATTTGAAGGGGCAGCACAGGAGGGACCAAGGATGGGAATTCACAGCCAACAGGGCGTATTTTGGACGATGTGACAATCATACCTTCTACCATTACTACAGTGAGAAAACAGCTTGGTGGGAATCTTTAGCTGAAGCAGCAGAAGGACAGATAACTCCCCTGGGGAAAACAAGAATGAATAGAGCAGAATATAATCCCAGAAATACTGGAGAGGCAAAATATAGCTAGCTCTCATTTAACCCTTTGATAATCCATCATTTAAGAGTGAGATTTTAGATCATAATGCATTAGGGATCTGAACTTTATCTGTCAAATTAAATTCTTCTTTCCTAGCAAGATCTAAATAGGTTAAATTGCCTCACCATCCATATTATATAAAAATGTTAGAATCTTCAACACTGCTTCTATAGCTGCCCACAAGAAATCCAAACACAAAACATAAACAGTTAAAATCGTATTTTTTATGCAGGTCCTCACAAAGAAGTTTTCGTAAAGGAATGTTAACAAAGCTATGAGCTATATTTATCATTGTAAGACAACTTCTTCGTGTCTTTTAGAGCTGCAAAGAACCACCTGTGTGCCCATGGCAGTACGCCAGAAACTAACTGCATGATTTACACCCACCAGCTTCCTATGAACTGTGGGAGTGTAACCTCAACCACCATTTTCTTGCACAAAAGATCCTGAGAACCAATTTTTTTTCTTCCCCCAGAAGAGCACACTGAATGAAATATTAAACATACTTCCTGCCTCCACATTCTCAGAGCCTGACAGGGATGGGATCTTTTTAGAAAGCAACTACTATTTTTCATGCAACTTGAGAAACGCTAGCTTAGTCAAAAATTTCTGTGCTACAGTAAGAGTCTGACTATATACTGTCAGCTTTGTAAAAGTAGTTAGACACTTAAATCTCAATAGTATTAGAGCAAATTAGGCATCTGAAGATTCAAATTTTGGCTGCTATGCTATAGCTAGTCTTAATGTCCAGTTCCAGAGCTGAAAGAGTAAACTGCTACCCTGGACATTTTAAGGATCCATCTCTACTAGAGGGCTTGTTTGTGAAATTTTGTTTGCATTAGGCAATAATTAATTTTATATGCAGTTACAGACCCACGCGGAAGAATTTATTAAGCATTATAGTATTTAGTAAATAAATAAAAAAACCCTGTAAATAGTTTCTTTAGGAGAAAATTAAAAAAAGATATGGTAAACCACCGTCACTACTAGAATATCACCCATTAATTAATAGATATTTCTCAAAACTTCAAATGTTTATAAAACATAGGTAAGAACAATGCATAGGCTAGCTTGGATGCTGGGGCTAGACTTTATTTTCAGGTTTTGGGCTGTGTGTGAGTATCCACACAGCATCACTCACAGCTAATGCCAGAGTCCTTTCTTTATTTCCTGCACAGTTTCTGGGGGGAAATCTTCTCCCATGGGTACAGAAGGGATCATATTTTGTCTCTTGGTTCTCAAAATAAAAGCTCACTCACAAGTCTCTAAAACAATTTCCTCTAGAAAGAATCCAGATGGCAGATTAACCTATTTATGTGGTGTTCTGTATAACTCTCTGAAGACTTACAACCAATTATTTTGCGTACTTCTTCTTTGTGTGGTTCATTCTTTCAAGGAGATGCACAAGCTGGATACAAAGAAACGTATGGATCACGGGAGCATGGCATTGTGATGCTCTTCCCAGCTGACTGCAGCCCTAATGCCTCTCTCTGCCCTTCAATGGTTAGGATAAGACTTAGCAAATACAAGTAGTTGTCTTAAAATTGGGAAGAGTGAAGGAACTACCTGTAAACAATGATTCTGGTTTTCAACTATATCTAGTAAAAGGTGCTGCTTTTAACACTGTGAGATCCTGGAAATGCGCTAGATTTTATTTCTCTGATCAAATTTTGCAAAATTACATTCTCATATTACTCATTAATGCAACAAAATGAGGACATTTGCTCACTTGAAAAGTCATTGTATGCCTTCTCACTTGTGGCTTAAAAATTATTGCAAAAAATAAAATGCACAGAAGCTCTTCTTAACAGATACTAAGATACACAGACCCTATTCATTGCAATCAGATTCACCAAGCAGGATAGTTCAGAACATCTGCAGTTGTCCTACACATTTTTCAACAGTTTACATTATGGTGCTTTTATCTCCCCTATTTTCAACTGAGAATATTTCCGTAGCTCATTTCACTCCCAGTCCCATGTGTTTTCAGGACTCGGTCAGTCAGATTGTGTTTTGCTCAGTGCCTGTGCCCAAAACCAGCAGCACTGCTGAGCACAAGCTCCCATCTTAATACATCAACTGGTTCCAGCTGGCTCTCGCTGGGGACCCTTGGAGGAGCACGCTGCCTACAGGAGCTGAGTGCTGACTGTGCTGCAGCCCTTCCTGATACGCTGCAGCTGTTGGTTTGCAGAGCACGGCTCAGCGGGGCTGCTCCTCAGCCTCAGGAGGAAAAGACCCCAGCACTTCCTGCCGGCACCACAACACTGCTGCACTGCTCTTACCTGGCATTTAAAATATTAAAAACATTAGTTTTCTTCCTACAGTTCTTTTCCTACCAGGTATAGGGATCTCACAGGAGATCACATGTGAAGAAGCTCATGGTCATTTCTTTGCTGACAGTGGAATTATTGAGGGCAACAAGGCGAGGACATTGGGAGAAAAATAGTTATTGAGTATATCTTACCATAACTGGGCTTCGCCAGTAAGACACAAAATCATTATGCCAAAAGTAACATGAGGGTGGAAGATGAGCATGTCTATCACATCCCACAGCCTGGTTTCATCTTTAGTGTGGTTTTGGCCAGCTGTTGCTGTTGCACCTCACACAGCAATTCTGGTGTGCATTATCTCACTCTCCCTCTCATTCATTTCTATCCACAAACTGCATCTTCAGGTGAATGAAAGGCTGTTTCTTTGCTTTCATCATCAACAAAGGCTTTTGTCATGTGCTGTTCCCTATGTTTTCTCCACAGGGCAGCTCTCCCTAGATTCTGATCATTGTCTAAGATGTTCAACTCAACTATGCACACCAAGGAGGGCATTTTAAGATGTTGTTTTTTCTCACTGATCATTTCCTAATCCTGTTTTAGCAGGTATCCCTTTTTTTCCAAGAAAAAAGACCGGGTTTTATACATTGCAATACAAATTATCAGCTTATTAAGTGGTACTACCAGGTTATAATAGTGCTTTATTGTTGAGAAAATTTAAGTAAATTCGTGCTGATGATACCCATGAGGAAAGGAAAGACAAGCATGTAACAAGAGTTCAGAGATTGTATAAAAAACCTGCTCTTTTTTCAATTACTTAATCATGGGGGAAGAGGGGAGAGAGAAAGAGGGACTAATGTGGTAAAAAGGGATGTTCCTGGTCAGACCTTGTGCTTTCTTTTCTAGTTTGAATTTTGTGAACATAGCATTAGGTCTCCTTTAAGCTACATGGATTTATTATGAAGGTCAGCTCGTATATTATTGTAAACAGCTGTGCTTGACCAACTGCTGGTGTTTATAACTAATGGATGTATTATTATAGTAAGATATGTACTTAAAATATAACTGCAGTATTTTTTCTTTAAAAGCACATATCCAGTGCTAGGGATCTAATTCTGTACCTTTAGTTCAAAGTAAATCCTTGCTGTTACAAAGATCTTAATGCTCAACAACTGCCTTTCAAAATATTAGTGTGAGAATTTGGGTAAATAGTTTTCTGTGATTCACAGACTCTAATACAAATGTAAGTTTTCCCAAAGCTCCATTATCTGATACAATCAAGCAAGCAGCTTTTTTTTGCTTATCTGCTTTTGTTAAAATGCTCTGCAGTAAATTCTTTCTAATATTCTCTGGCTGCAGCAGGGAGAGAACCACCTGTAACAAGCCATCTAATCAGCAATGAACAATCCTACGCCAATCTTCATGTGCAGGATCCTAGTAATATTTTATGTCTTGCAAGTGTAAGGGCTCTGTTTCCACAAGGCTGCACGTTTAAAAAACATTTTCTGTAGTCTGTAAATCACAGGTAGAAATCTCAGCTTCTGTTACAAAGCTGCATTTAATGATACACAGATGATGTCTTTGAGGTAATGCACGCTTGATAAGCACGTTAAGTGTAGCTGAAAATGGGAGAGATCACTTCCTAAAGCACCATGCAAGATCCATTCATCTGCAGAAAATAATTGGAATATACCACTAAACCATATAGTACTTAAAAGAGCATACAGATTTGAAAACAGAAATTATTTGATCAGTTTAGATGCCCCAAAATGGTCTGTGACTTCTGCACTGAGTGGCTACACTCTAGTAGAGTGAACAGCCCTGCTTTTTAAAACGCTTTCAGCTTGCAGTCAGTAAAGTAGAAAGTACAACCTGAAAGTACAGTGAAGTAAATTTACTTGTAAATGTCTCAGTGAAATTTGAATTCATGTCTCAGTTGTAATACTCAATTTTGCACTGAAATAATTAGTGACTCCCACATCAAAACATTAGGCCTTCCTCAAGCTAAAGAAAAGCTAGGGAAATTATTCACAAATGTTTGCATGAATTCTAAATTGCTTTTCTATTCAAAAGTGTTCACACCCCTTTTGGTGATTAATCCTTGAACATTTGTGCTAATGGACATCTGCCCACACAAATGTTTGGCTTTTCACTAAGTGACAACTTATTTTATTTGCAAATAAGGTATTGGTGCCCCAGTAGGCACTCACCATCATCCAGTCAAAGAGCAGGAGCACTGCCACATGATTTAGGTTACTAATCTTATATAATGAGTTGTGAATAGGCAAAGATATAGTGGAATTAACAGCTGAGGAATACTACATGATTAGAAATGTGCTCTGGATAAGTGTTTGGCACGCCAAACTAAAAAAAAAAAAAAAAAATAACCAAACAACTGACAGAGCTCCCGAAATAAATCTAAAAACCCAACTCAAAACCTAGGCTGCTGTGAAAATAGGAAAAGGGCTGCTTTCAAAGTGACAACATCGGTCAATGTGCTAATCCAGGGGCATGGAAAAGGAGCTGATATCCCACTCTCAAATATTTTATAGCCTTTGAAAGACAGAAAGATTTTAAGAAAAAATTTAAAGGGAGTATTTGTTGACAGATATCTCAAAAAGTTTTCAATTCTGAATGCTAAATAATTTTTTGTATGCAAGAACTTAAGACTTACTTGGCTCAACAAGCTATAAGTAGCAAGAAAATAGTGATTGCATACCTGTCTGTGGGAAAATACCAGGTTGAAATTATTTTCTAATTCAGTTTGAGACTTGAGTTTGGATTGTTCTGGACAAACGCATGCTCTCTCTAATCCATGGAAAATGACCCTGTCTAGCAGAAGCTTTAGTTTCAATGAACCAACATATTTGGAGAAAAGTGTATCTTTTTCATCAAGTCTTCATCACAGAATTTTCAGCTGCAACTCTGAGCTTCTTGGTAATTTTGTAAGTACATCCAACAAACCATAGCTTTAAACTTGCAATTTTCAGTGGTCAGCTGCCAAGTAGTAATACTTGTTTTTCCTGAGACACATCAGATCTCTATAAATTTGCATGCTTAAACAGTTGTCTTATAGATAATCTAGTACCATTTAATTTCCTTCTTGATTGATTTCAGCTGCCAGGAAAGGTCAGGCCTAATAAGTGTTTGGATAGGCAAATTCCCAAAAACCTGACACAGAGGAAGCAGGTTGTGGTGATTCAGCATACTGGACTCACACCACAGCAAGGTCTGGTAGGTAGAACCTTCCATTTCAACAGTTTGACAGCTTGTAGTCTCTACCATTACTGCAGTGTTCTTTGTTATCAATATGGTATTAACTGTCATACTTTAATCAAACTTCCCCTGAGAAATAACAGCAGGCCTAATTCTGCCCAGGTTGAAATAGTCAGACTTATTTTAGTGGAAGGAGAATGAAATTATAAACCATTATACACCTAACAGTTCCTGCATAATTTCAGTTCTGTAGATAATCTTTGCTTTTTGTCCCTAGTCATTGTGTAGTGTTATATCCCTTAAAATGGATCCCCTCTTCTACCCTAGAGGTAATTGTGTGATAGATGAAGTTGTCTCTTTGCCATGTCCAGCCTATGACATGTGCTCATCTTTGCTTGAGTCCTAGACTATTGTATCACTGTACTCCTTCTATTGCGGACACAGTATCATCTCAGTCCCCAGCAGCACTTTTAGCTCAGTTTCATTGGAATAGAAAAGGAACACAAACAGAAACTCAGAGAAAGCAAAGATGTAATTACCATTCAGCCAGATGAATATGTCAGCAGCATTTACAGTATTCTACTCAATATATTTAGCAGTAAAGTTGGTGGACTCTTTTGCTTGTTCTCGCTTCACCTTTGTGAAGCTGCCTTGATCATGTGTCTCTCTCATTTAGGAATGTCTAACATCCACAAATGTCTAATACTGAAGTGTGACAGGCAACCCTGCATTCTGCTCTTGTGTTACAGTGCTATCCACGACAGGGGTTGGACAAGCAGTTTTCTCACTTTTCCTTTTTTGCCAGCCTTCCTTTTGGTGTCTGTTCTTTGTATCAGTTTCTTTTCCTTCCTGCCCACTGCATAAACCCAGTATTGTGCAATGAGGAGCAAGGGCGGCACAGACTGCTCCTGTGTGCCCCCCGCCACTCCAATTCTCTTGTTCATTAAAAGCTCCTATTGACTTTAAATCAGCTCCACAGGGTTTTGTGTTGACAGAAAATTGCCCAGAGATAATTTGGCTGAATTTTGTCTCCAGACTTCAAAGAATCTTTCCCTTGTACATGTAGTTCAGACAGAATTATTGATAAAGTTGGAGTGGAATTAACAAAAAGTGCTGCTGGGGCCACAGCTGTAAATTCTGAACCTGCAATGTGTCGTGGATATTGGGGTTTATATTTTACAGCTCCTCAAATCTTTATGAAACCAAGTCATATATATATTGTTTGCTATCAACTTTCTGCCCATTTCAGGATTTCAAATTTTACACAGAGATTTTTGTGTGCATTTTTACTACCGGTACTTCAGCCTGAAAATGTTCATCACAGTCAAAAAAGATAAATCCTAGACATTTAACATACAAGAAAAAGCATCACTCTTGTATTGAATTATCTTTATTTTATTACATGTAATGTTATGTATATTATCTATGCAAACTATTTCCATATTTTAAAAAGCTGGTCTTTTTTGAAATCAAGTAAGTTTCCATGATTGAATTTTAGTTTGTAAATAGTCCTGGCCAGATCAGGCTGTATTTTACACAGCAAAAGATTTTCAGCATTTGAATTAACAACCAAATCTGAATGAGTGGGAATGGGGGCAGGGAAGGAATAAATTGCCTTAAAGATTTCATTTTAAAATGAAAACTTGGGGTATTTCAGAAATGTTGAGGTGGTAGTTGAGCAATCTGAATCTCTGTTGAGAAATTCTTAAGTGTGATATGTGTTTATAGCAACTTTTTCCTAGGAAAAATTGTTTCCAGAAATCATAATAGAAAAAAAAAAAGAAAGATCCTACAGACTTGTGCTGAGATCTATTTCTGAATCATAGGACAGGTGATTCCAAGAATAGCAGCTAAAAAATTTGACTTCAGGCTCCTGCTGTGGAGAGGATGGAAGAACAAGCCTCCCAAGAATAAATAGCACAAAACATTTGCTACAGCTGTGGGGAAATGAAGTGGCAATGGAGTGGGAATCTTCTTGGAGTTAATTGTCAGAGAAGATTTCCACCATAAAGTCTTGCTAGTTAAATAACTTTAAAAGAATGATTAAATGTTGTAGCCAGACAGACCGTTGCACGCACTTAGCTTTAAGTCCACAAGACTTCTCCTGTGATGACATTTACATGGTTTACTTAGATATCTCCAAATCTGACAACTTTGATTTCTGGGACAATTTTTCCCAAAAGACATTTTGAAAATAAAAACCAAACCTCCAAACAACATCCCCTGCCAAAAATCCTAAAAATTCCTCTCCCTCCCATAATGCTAATATTAAAACAGTGCTTTTAACTTATGAGATATACTATAGTTCACAGTTAAATTTAAGTAGCATAGCATATTCAAATGGGGTTGACAGCTCATGGGATAACTCAGTGGTTTTTAACTCCAGAGGTTACTTGATTTGTCTAGCTGGGGCGGGTATAATCAACAGCTGGAAAGCTTTATGGGATTTTTACCTCCTTGCTAAATGCTGTATTTTCCCTTCCTGTCTGCTCCTCTTTTTCACACCACTGTTGCAAACTGAAAACTTGCCCACAGCCTCGGGGTTTTCACAAGCAGGGGGAAGGTGCTGAGGAGAACCCTCAGATGGACTGTGCAAAGAGTGAGAGCCCAGACCCGGTGTGCTGCACCAAAGCCTTCAGCAATCATTTGCTTCTTCCTGTTTGCATATTTGAAGAGTGGAAAACACACACATCACCTTTAGGTGTGAACTCTGCCTGTGGGAGCCTGGCAGACAAAGACAGTGGGATGGGGACAACTCAACACTCACACACGGATGTAATACAGTTAAATTCTTCATTGCTTTTCCCTAAGACACATCCGGTTCCCTAAGACACATCCAGACACATCTGAGACAGATGCTGTGAAACCAAAGCAGAAGTGATATCACTGTTGGTCACTAACAGTCCTATCAATGTCTGTGAAAGCTGAGCTGCAGGAAAATGAACCCTCCCTCAATGGTGAGTGATATTTTACTGAGGTGCTTCTAGGCTCATTTTCCCTGTGCAACTCCAGTCACTTTGCAGGACATCACCAGATTTTCCTTGTGTCTGCCACAGCTGCCAGGTAAACCCAAGAACTCCTTAGCTGAAATCTGCCTCTCTTGTTCTAGGGTACTGTATCACTTTGATCCCTCTTTCGTAACTATAATTGATCTTAAGGGCCAAAAAGTCACTGAGTCACACAACTTAAATATTTTATCACAACCACGCAAGGAAGAAGGTCTTAAACACCTTCCCTACCACAAAAATAAATTAGGAAGCAACTACTATGGGCTGAAGAATAAAACAAACTTTGTGTCCAAAAAAAAAGAAATATTATGAAATGATTGTAAAATATTTCTAGGCAGCCGGTTGATGTCTGTAATATACCTGCTTGGAAAACACATTTACATATTCCCTCCCATAAATAATTAAATTCCAGATAAATTCTTATGAGAATAAATTCTCATCAAGGTGAACAAACAAAATCCAGCCTTAAAGCAGTATAGACTTTGACATTTTGTGGCAGTTTATGTACCTGGTAATGAAGATATAATACAAGACACTCTGGGTGTTGCAGTGAAGGAAAATACACATTTTCATGTTTCAACTGCATAAGAGGACAACTCCACTGCACTGATTTCTCTGCCACTTCTAGGAAATGCTGCTCCCTTTATTTTCAATTTGATTATTGAAAGACGAAATTGTCCTAAAAAACTGCTTCAAAAAAGCAACCGAGAGATACAGAGATTATTAAATAATATGGACCATGAAATCCTAAGCAACTTTTGATAAGTCTTGATACAAAAGTTGTTTTGTTTTGTCTTAGCAATGCACTGAAAAAATGTACTGCGAGTACATTTTAAGAAGAGTCTCTTTCAAAACACAGCATGCAATAAAAAACAGTGCTTTTGTACATACAGAAATCTTAAAACCTTTTTCTATGTGCTGGTAATACATGAATTATCATACAACCATTGGGTGGTTAAGGCCAAAGTTTTTTCCTTTTGGCCATTCAAAGTATATGACAAAAACTTTTTGCTTCATCACCATATTCTTAGTTATTCATTTTGTTAATGCCATGCAAAGTTCACTGCTGTTTGGTTTCTTAATTAGTGCAAAGATTTAAATCTACCTTTTCACACTGTTTATTTGATAAACTGTTTCTGGTTTGGACGGGAAAGTAGGAGGTATTCAAACCCCCACAAAGAATCAAGATATTTCTGACAGTGCAGCATAATGCTTACAAAGACTAGACATCTTTAAGTGTGCAGATCATCAGAACCAGAAGCAGTCCCATACAAGCAGTGACTCAGTCAAGGTGGGAATTTGCTGAGGTGGGTGATTAAAACCAGATGTATGTACATTGTAAATAGGTGCTCTTCTGGCTTAGGGCAGCTTTGTGCACATCCAGTTCAGCAGAGAATGAATTCAGACTGACAAATATCCTTAAAATACCACTAAAGGAAATTACTCATAAACTTCCTAGCAACTTCACCAAACATGCTGAGCAATCCTGCAACAAGGATCTAAATAAGAGGGAGTGTGATGTCCACCCAAACACTTCGTGTTACAAGAGGTATGAGAAGCAGTTCCTTAGCTCACAATTTACTGCAGCTACTGGGCTGGCCTGGTGTGGTGGAATAAATTCCCTGGCCATCAAGGTTAGGGTTTGCCTATTTCTTCCCTGAAATCCTGGCAAAGAGGATCACATCAGAGCTGCTAGGCAGTTGAAATGACAGAAAAAGGGTTTAGAGAGTCAAGAGATTGTGGACAACTTCTGCAGACCTAATGTGTTTGTGCCTTGAGGCACATGTGAAACACAAGTGTAAAAAGTGTCCAGAATTTCATGTTAATGCAAAAAACTTGCTGGTAAGCAGCTGTGTGAAGCTGAGCTAGCTGGATTTCTCAGCCACACAAAGGTGAGATGTCTTACTGGAAAATAAATAGTGTGAGATACTCACAGTGGTTTAGGACCACACACAGTTTTATTCCTGTGTCTAACACTGTGCTGTCACTGTCTCAGTATTTGATGCCTGCCCTGTGCTATAAACATATCTGACTCTGCCTTGTGGCAGGATCAGTTTACATCACCATGACACTGTAAAGAACAAGACCGTAATCTTCCATTTTCAGGGCAGTTGTGGTAAAGTGAAATTACTCATCCCTGAAACTCAAGGAAGATACACCAGGTTCCGTGTGCATTTGAAGAAGTTTTTTAACTTTAACAAAGCAGCTTGGACTTTTGAGTCTGAGCATGATTTAAACTGGTTTTGATTAATATTTTTCTCATGTGTTTGAATTCCCTGAACCAATTGTAAGCTGTGCTTAACACTATAAAGATGATGTTAACTTACAGTAGGTATCCTTTGCATTAGACTGTTATGCAGCCACATAGGCTAGGAGGATTTAATAAGAATCTTAAGTGTAACCAGCATTTACCAGTTGCTAAATGAGCAATTTTTCAATTATTAGATTATTTTAGCCACTTTTCATCGTATTGTTTATGCAAACTTTTTCACTACTTAAACCTATTAAACAGATGCTTTCCAACAGTACAGTGTGGATACCAAACCCATGTTTTCTATAGATTTTTCAGTGATCACTTTGGAAGTCACCTATAGGCAAATATTCAATTACATCTCTCAGTTCACTCTCTTCTCCCATATTCTTACTAAGGGGAGGTGTATATTTTGTAGAGTTGCTTGGTTTGACAAAGTTTATATTTGATGAAATTGTTTTTCTTTGAACATTGCAGAAGCACAGGTTGGTTTGTTTCTATGTGTTTCTTGTGATACAGACAATAAAATAAATGAAGTGTGCACTTCAAGTAGGAAATAAGAGTTCTATATCTGGGGAAGAAAATTTCCTTTCCAGGTTAATTCTACAGAAATTTTTATTTCAAACTTCATGTCTTTAACAGTACGCAAATTTGCCAGGCATCACTTTTATCTCAGAATTTTGGTGAGAATGTTTTGAGTTCTAATGTATCAAGCTACAAAGGCAGAGACTGAATTTCAATCAGATTCAAAGTTTATGGGAAATTTAGGCTTAAGGCCTAAAGACAGTTGCTCTTGTCCAAAAAATGGTGAATGAAAGTGTTTCATTCAGTTTGACAACAGTGCAGTTTAAGAAATCGTAATTTTTTTGATCTACATAGATGAGAACTTCATATGCTGTGAAATAAAACCTGAAGTAGACTTTCTACTGATATTTATGTAAATTTTATGAAAAGTCCTAGAGTTTAAAGGTGAAGGATGTGGTTAATTCTTGTGATGTCAGCCAAGATTTTGAACCTTTACTCTTTATTCAGCAGCTTCTAATCCTGAGTCTTCTAAAGCTCCACTGCTGAAGTATTTTCTACTTCTGTGAAAGCCAAAGAGACTGCAAAAAGGGTCAGCATCTCTTCCTTGCCTCTCACATGTCAGTCACCTCACATCAGGTCCTAGAGTACCCAGGATGGCCAGCTGGCTATTGACATGCAGGTTTTTGAAAACTCTACAGCTTACGGGTTTCTTTAAGCCAGAAGGGAAAGGAAGAGGAATAAATGAGAAAAATGTAAAATATGCAAATTAAGTTCAGATACATTGTCTTAAATAGGTAATACAGGATGGCTTGGTTTTCTTATTCTGCAACTGCAGTCCAGGAATTGTCTCTTTTAAGAAAAGCTCCACAGGAACCAGGCTAGTTGATTTTGCCAGTGAGTTGGACAAGAGATGCAGTAGCTCTTGAGGGCTGTGAGAAGGCCTGAGTCTGCCAGCAGCTTGGGGCATGGTATAGATATCTTACAGCTTATTTACCCTGGTGTTGTGGATGACCCTTGCAACATTTTTTTCACCACCTATTTGGCTGTAATTTTTCAGACCATGTGTATGCTGCCAGAATTGCAAGCAACTGAAAGCAAATCATGAGCCCATGCCAAAACAGTCTGCCTGTTAACAACAGCTTTTGGCTGAGGTGCGGCATGATCGATGGTTGGCTAACAGTGAAAGATTACCTTCCTGTAATCTTACACAAAGAGTGCAAACAGGCAACACAGCTTCATATTTCTGGGCGAAAGATGCTAAAAATGTTTTTAGAGCATAGTATATGGGAGCCAGCTTCACATATATGCGAGCAAAAAGGAAAACAGACTTCTTTTGACCTTTGCAGTACTGCCTTGAGCGCCTTGGCAGCAGACTGACCACATTTGAGTGCCTCCATCAGACAAACCACACAAATGCCAGCTCTTTAAGAGAGGAAATTGTAGGGCTTATGTCTTTCTACCTCTTCAGCAACAATATATAGGGTTTTGACTGACACATGTTCATACAGAGTAAAAACATTGTGAAATGTGCACAGAACCCCAAAACACTTTTCACTGCAGACCACAAACACCTCCTTCAACACTACATTAAAAGGAGGTTTGACACATTAGTTATCCACTTTTGAGACTATTTTTTGTTCTTCTTAACATCTTGCCCTTATTTTGTGCTTAGCTACAGGTTTTCAATAAAGCATAAACTCCAAGTGCTGTAGGAGCCACCAAAGACTGCTTTCCAAGCCAGTCAGGGAGATGTCACAATTAATGAGGACATTCCTATGTCTGACTGTAAATTCATGATCAGACCTTCTCCTGTGATCAAGCTAAAATATAATCAAATGTCTGTGAAATGTCGCTCTATTTGAAGACACCTGTGAAAGACTGAGGACAGTGGACAAATTTCATCCTCTTGGCCTCCAGACCATCACTAAAAATTATGCTGCAACTTTTCTGCTTTGCTAGGTTATTCAAACCAGTACAAAAGTGGCTTATATCAAGTGGCAATGAGACAATCTGGAGGTTTATAGGCCACTTTGTGTGAAAAATATGCTAATAAATCAAAGATTTTAGTAATTTTGAGTTTAATTTTTGTGATGTCATCTCATAATCCATTTAAACAAGGATTAGTAGTGTCATCCAGAAACTTCAGCTTAATGACTCTAGCTGAAAATAAATGAAACATTTATCTAATGAAGATATAGGACTAGTTAATAATTCTATAGCAGGTGTGTGGTTTTGTTTGAGAAATGCATGCATGATTTTTGCATTAAAACATTGGCTTTTCATAAGAAAATTTGAGTTCTAATATAAATGACAGGGCCTGGTTGTAATGTCCTTGTGGAGAAGAAAAAAAGAAAAACCCTGCCCATCTGAAAACCAATGTTTTGTCAAAATTTCAATTCCTGTAGTTGCAGCTGAATTTTTCTTTGCTGAAGCAGATTGACTCCAGCCAGGAATTTGCAAAGACACTTTCTTATGGTAGTAGAGGAAGAGTTTAACTTCATTCCCAAGCTAGGAAACTCCCATATCATCTTCCACCAAGAATCAGTTTTAGACAAGGGTTCTTCCACTCTGTGAGAAGCCATCCACCACTGCTGTGTACCAACATACCAAAATATCCACTCACAATAGATGGCTGGCACAGTAGCTGGCTCTTACATTTTTCTGCTGTAGACTAGTTTTCATTAATTAACTGAAAAATGGAAGGGAGCAGTTAGCCAGAAAAGAAGCTCTGCCTTGCAGCTGTGACAGTCTGCCACGACACATCTATCCTGTTCAAGCCCCCAGTAACAATTTTTTTCCCTCCATATGGTATAAATATTTAGTATTTTTGATGTCACTGTTTCAAATATATTGATTTAGACTATTTAAATATGCAGGTATTCCTTGCCTCATGTATTTTGGAGGAAATAACGTATCTTGACCCTTCAACATGTTGGTTTTTAATGACAAAACAATAATTTATTGATTTTTTTATGGTGACTGGAACAATGGCAGCCTTAAACACCAATTCAAGTATTCAATAACATTTATATTATCCTTATCATTCTCAGCACCATGAGGGTTTACTGGATGTCCAACTTCCCTGTTGATGAAAATGAGAATTGCTCTAGGGTTCGATTTCTCTGGAAACATCTGGTCACCTCACCAAAAGAATGGTGGTGTTTCTCTGAGAACTTTCCTCTGTAAGATTTTCTAGTTTACAGCATGTTTTCAGATTTTCCAGTCTTTGTGAGTCTAGTGCTTGCCTACAAGCACTCCAGAAAAAGTTTCTGTAGTGTCAGTGGATATGGGAATGAACTATTTTTCTTTAAAAGAGGAAATATTTCATTTTGACTCTATTGTGGTCAGAGTCTGCTTGTTTGCTCCATATTGTTGCTGAGGTAACCTCTGAAAACAATTGACATTTGTAATAGTTTTAAGTAACTTCCACTGTTGCAACATCATTTTAGTGTCTTTCCAGTGAAGGCTTACTACTGTTTAATGAATTTTCTGCCAAACTGATTCAGGAAGGAAGAAGGATAAACATAAACTTTCTCAAGATGTTTTTGTTTCAATCTTGAAAACATCCATACCAAAACATGCAAATGAGCCCTGACCATGTGGCAAACCTGTTGTGAAGCTCAACTGAGCTTCTTACAGAGAAATTCTACGGTCAAGAATGTAATTTTTGAAAAAGAAATTCTGTTCCTGAAGTGCTACTTTATTTTATTGCACTAGGCATTGCCCTTCTTTCATTGTCCCAGCTAGTTAAGTTATCCTGTCCCTGCTCTTCTTCTGCAGCGCTACTTGTAAGCAACTGCCTGCGGAGGGTGTTAGGAAGAGTCTGCTCACTTGCTCATGCTGTGACTAACCACTCTGCAAGGAAAAAACCCCACCTTTTGTACTGGTAGTCTATCACTGGGGCCAAGAGGAGAGAGAAAAACCTTCAGAAATCTCTAGGAATGACACTAGTGATAGAAAGATTTCTGCCAAAGGGATGAGGTTGTAATCCCCTGCTTTGAAGAAGGAGGATTTAAATACAAGGAAAACTAGCAAAAAGGAAACAGCATGAGGATGGTTTAAAAAAAAACAGCAGTGCAATATATTACCCTTTAATGTAACATTCACAATAAAAATTTTCTTTCTTTTCTTCTAAAGCATTATATGCTTTTGTAGACTGCTTTAGAAGTAGTAAAGTTACATTCCTACAGACACAATTATGATAAGAAAAAAAAAAAAAAAAGGAAGCAGAGACATTTCAGAAATGAAACTGCCTGGTAGGAAGTCCAGAATGAACTGGATCTCACAGAGAATAAAAAGAAGAGAGTGAAGGTATATATTTAACTTATTTTTTAATTAATATGTACTATATTATCCAGCAACCATTTTAAAATAAAGAAGGTAAGAGCTGGGAATAAAAATTCAACAAGTGGCATGAAAACAAGAGTGTTTCTTGCTATCTATCCCAGTGAAAGGAGAAGCTGAATGTGTATGATGTTGTGATAAAGAGGCAGCCCACGCACTTTCCCACATTAAGTGTTTTACCGTAAGAATAACACTGAGCAGTAAAATCCCGATGCTGCACCCTGCAGTATAACTGAAAGAAAGAGCAAACACAAGAACAGGGGAAAGTAGTTTATGCTAACACTATTCTAAGGGAGCACAACAAAGTTCTGACTTTTGATTTTGATTTTCCATCAACATAAATGGAGTAATAAAATGCAAACTCATATGGTTGTGTCTTCATTCTGTTTTTGATTAAGGTTTTTTCCAGATAGAATTTGGCCCACCCAAGCAAAGAATAGAAGGTGAAAAAGAGGTTCCAGGTGTTTGCAAATGCATTTGACTGTCCTTCCCACTGTCTAAATGAAGACATTCTCCATGCTTCACAGAATTCACTCTGCAGTATTAACCCAGGCACAACTTCTGTTACTTGTAATTATAGTCTCCTGGTTGTGGGTTGTAGTTCTTAAAATTTTTTTAATGTGTATACTTTTCCTTGGCAGGATGTGAAGCACAGCTGGATAAAAAAATAAACAGTTTTGAAAGTATCATTTGTTTTCACGCTTCAAAGAGCAGCTTCAGTTAGAGTGTTATTGTTGCCTGTATGTTCAAGCATAATCAACACTTCTTCTGGTGACTTAATATTATATTGCCTTTTTAAATGTATTTTAAAACGCTTGATGAAATCATCTTAATTAGATGATTTGCTTTAACATCTGCGGCTGTTGTCATTTCATTTTCAGTGTTTTCATTTGGTGGAAAGATTTTTCTTTCCCCTCTTACAAAACAACATAATATCTGTGTGCACGTATGTAACTGTATTTTTACATGCACTGTACATGTATTTTTAGTACACTGTCCCTTCAGCTGTGCTTGGGTAACCTGGTAAGCTTCCTTTCCTTGTGTCTGCATGATCATGATGCACAGCATGAGGGGACTTTTGTAACGTGGAAAAAGACCTGTGAAATCTCACATTTCCTTGTAGAAATAGAAAAAAAATCTGTCTTTCCATGACCAAAGACTCTTTTGTAGTCTACAAAAATTCTTTTAAACAAACACTAAGAGGGGAATAGGACCATAGTCTACTGTAAATGTAGGGTGAATTAAGGTAAACTTTGAGTAGATCAATATTTAGAGTTTAGGAGTGCTTCCTGTTATTCTCTTGGCTTATTTTCATTCCTTTTGTAGACTCAGACAGCTGCTGAGATGTTTCCTTTGTGCGAGACTTTAGGTTTTGATGAAGAGCTTCTCACAGTTCAGCAGCATCCACTGGAAACAAATCTAGGAGTTGAACACCAGGGAAACAGATAGGCTGGAGGTCAGGAGGCTAAGACTGTTCTGTAGTCTCAGGAAAAATCAGCCCCTTTCTTCAGAGGGTAATCAGCAAATCCATGAACAACTCTATTATAGATACTCTAATGAGGATCTTTATCTCACTGTGTAGTAAGAAGTGTTTGCTTCACTCCTTACCCTAACCTTCTGAGTCAATAAATAAATTAAAATTATATCATATTACTGTATCATGACTTGCAGATTCTGTGCAGAGGCAAGGGAAAAATATCCACATGCTAGCATATGAATTATTCCATATCATTTATTAGAAAATCCTAGACGGCACTTTCTTAAGACAGGGAATTTTGTGTTTACTTTTTAAAAGTTAGAATCTGCACAGTACAAATTGAATAGGCCATAACAGTGGGAATATAGTACATTCATTTTACCAACCAAACACAGACCACACAAATAAAAGAAAGCTATGTGGTCCTACTTCTTCTTTTCAGTAAAAGAAGGTACATTTTCCCTTTTGGGAGAATTCAGATTTTCTGAAAGGAGTTACATGCTTGTCATTCACTCTGTTTGTAGCAGCAAATCTAGGAAAAGGCTCAGTGTCATCTTTTTCCCCTTCAATTTAACTTCAAGGCAGTTCAGTACTTGTCTTCATCTTATCTGTAAATAGCAACTACTTGTAACAATGTTTGGTAAGTATGTGCTAACCAAAACAAGTTTACAAATCAAAGACATCCCGTTTGTTACCTTCTGCACAGGCATGCATATTAGAGTGATAGATGGGGTTTGGGGTGGAGTTCAGTTTGGTTTTTTACAGTTTACGGATCATACAGCTCCTAGAAGAGCATGGCACCGATTTTGTGACACTAATTTCCACAGAAGACTAGAATTCAAAGTGTCTGACATAGATATTGCCACCTCATCATTTAAACAAGCTTGCTCTATCACTGACTTAAGAGCCATATGGGCATCAGCATAGGCTATGAAAGCGTTTTCAAGACTAAGCATTTTCATGTTAGTAAGTATGGACTTAAAAAATTTGTCCCTGCTGAACTCTGTGTTGCTCCATGCGCTATTAGCTGGTAAACTAAACGCAGCAGATCTGTTTATGTATCCAGCAGCACCTGGAAACACTGGACAAAATGACTGAAATTTTTTTTTCACCATTTGTTCCTACTTTAAAATACTTGCTCTGTTTCTCCAACACAACACTCTCTCTCTCCCTCTTGCAGGAGAACTTTCACAGATCTCAATCTTTCTTGCTGACTAGAGATATCCATTGTGATTACCATTGCCACTCAGCATCTGTGAAAACTTTACCCTAAAAGCTCAGCTTGGGATTCAGTAAAAAAAGGAAAATGGGAAAACATGTTTTTCTGTTCATAACGCCCATCTCAATGGTAAAAAAAAGAAGATGCGGTGTCTACACAGTGGAAGGAAGAAGTTCCTCCTTTACTGGAAGAAGTGGAAGAGAAGGAGGACACCAAAGAGGCTCTGTAGAGCACACAGTACGTTCCAGTACATTCCCTTTTGCACACGTATATACATCCTACCCTTCTGCAGAGCTGCAGAGTTGTGGTCGTCGCTTTAGGGTGGGGTTGTTTTGTAATTTGGTTTTGTGTTTGTTTTTGACTGTTTGCGATTAGCAGCTCAATAGATACAAAAACATGGTTCTTTTCTCATAAAGGTCTAGTTCAAATTCTTGAATTGTAAAAAAATATTACATTATTACTTCAAAGTTTAACAGGTGAGAAACAAGGCAGAGGCTTAAAGCAACATTTGTTTTCTTGTATCTAAGTTTGTTAAATTTACCATAAATGTCACTCTAAACCTAATCTAAGGATTTGAGGATTACAGGTGCTGATTACTAGATCTCCAGGCTTGAGACTATAGTGAATCTTTAATAGGAGAAAAGGTATTTATCACTTAAATTAAGTCTTATGAGAAAAGGCAAAAGGTCCATGGAGTTGCAGTAAGCTGTGAGAAAGTAATGGCAAATCACTTCAACCAGAATGTCTAACAATATTTTACGTTTCAGATTAACATTCTTAATGGAGTAGTTACCAGTAGTCATGGTGGGTTTAAGGTGGCATGTTAATCTTTAGCTTTCTTCTTCTACTGTTTCCAGTCTCCACCACAACATCTCTCTCTAAATAATATAAATTTCTCCCTGTTCTGCTTATGTGTGCTGAAGAAGATTTAAGATGCGATTCAAGTTTTAAGCATTAGAAGTCAAAAGAGAAAAGATTGATTCTAACATGAAGGTGAAGGAAAGGTCAGCAGAGAAGTCAAAAGGATGACTGATGTGGTCCTACAGTTCAAGTAGGTGTAGGGAGAGGAAAACCGTTAAAGTCACAAT
>VWZV01000257.1:10622-42760 GCA_013397155.1 Irena cyanogastra
TAAGAAGATAACTATTATTAAATATTATTAAATTATTAAATATTATTAAAATTACTAAAATTATAAATTATTGTTATTAAATACTATTAAATATTATTAAATTATTTTGTTTTATATAATAGAGTAATAATTGAGATTTTTTTTCAAATATGTAATTCAGTAGTTCTGCATTTAAAGGCTGTATTTTTCATATCTATAGTGATGAAAAGCCAGCACCCTGTCACAAGTACAATTACATAAATTTTAGAATCCCTAACTATGCTACGAAAGCATGAATTTTAAAATGAGATTTTCTTTTCTGTCCATTTGTCCAAATTCTTTTAGGGAGTAAATGTCTACATAAATTTTTATTTGTATCAAATAATTGTGACATCAGAGTCAATTATCTGATGAGCTGAAAAAGTGCCTTAGTTTACTGTCTCAAATGAACAGATAACCTAGATTAAAGCAATTTTCTGAAATAATTAGGATACATTAGTAGCTAATTCCAGCTTGTCTAAAAACACTATTCCAAAGAAATAAACCACAACATAAGCTTAGAAATACATAAAAAATAACCTCAAAGAAGAACCAATGGTACAGATATATGCTGTAGAATGACATAAAGAGTGTTCAGAAACAATATCTTTTGCTTTATTCTTAAGCTACTAAAATCTCTCTTAAGGATAAGATCCTATTCATACTGTAACTGATTTTAGATTCAAATTATTATGCAAAATATCCAATTATTCATGATTTTCAGATGAAATTTTAAGAATGGTGTGATCAAAACCTATCAGCTATTCCTATCCGTATTTTTAGAAATAGAACAAAAAAAAGTTTACATTACTGTAATTCTACATATACATTATTCTAGATACAATATAATTACATCACAATTAAATAAGCTCAATTCTATTTTTTATGAAGATAGTACTGAATAATTTAATAGATATATATGTCATTATAATTAAACTCTTCAGAGTACATTTAAATGACTGTTGAAGAGAGAACCACACAAATGTCAGCAGGTTCATCACAACTTTATGGTGAAATTAAAATTTACCTCATTTAAAAATACTTAATGCCTCCTATATAGTTTTCTGTAAATTAAAGTAAATTAGTTAAAGTTGCCTTTGCCACTAGTTGAATTTATTCATATATTATTCTGTTCTCCCAATTTTCAATCAGAAAGTCTGTGAGCATTTAGTGGTAATGTTCATGGGTAGCTGGAGAAATAGCAGTAAAGAGAAAAGTTCCTACTAGATTTTTCTTATGGTAATTAAATTTTAAATGATATGCCCAAATCCTTCGATTAATAACTTGCCTGTGACAAACTAATGCATCAAAATGTAATGCCCCTTTTGTGCCATCTATTATTTTAGATGCAAAGGTATTTTTTCTCCCTTGTTAGATTTTCTAAACCCGTAGCCCATATTAAATTATTCCAAAGAGTGGGGATAGCAGATATCTATAAACACTCTTAGTTTCATGATGAAAGGAAAACAATGGCTTGTGGATTACTGCAAAAATATTTTTGATAGGGAAAAATTCAAAATGATTCAGTCACATGAAAATATTCTTAATTTTGCTGCATGTATATGCAATACAAGCATTTCCAACTTTTAAAACCTTACCATTATTAGGTAAATCATAACTGACTTAACGAAACATTTTTACCCTGCTGTAGTCCTAAAATCAATTTCTTCTTTGAATTGTTGTGAAAGAATTTGTATGAAGTTCCTTCCAGGAAAAAGGCTATTATTTTTTTCTTTGTACTTTTCCTGAAATGTTCACAGAGTTCTTCAGAACACTGATCAAAACTGAAAAAGTAAAATAAAAGAATTTCCTTTATGAATGCCTGATGACCTTTGACATCATTCACTATTTAGAGGCCCATAAAAGAACAGATAACATATATGGCTCACAAATTACCAATTACGAAAAATTATCTGGAGTAGAATGCTACAGTAATGCAAAAAGATGGATTACTTGTCATAAACCAACAAAGCTTTTGTTTGCAAATCCAGTATCTCACTTCTTTCTTTTGTGTTGGGAAACTTAAAATGATTTTTAAACTGTATTAACTTAAAAAAACGCAGCCCATCATACAGGTCAACATCGAAAGTGATTCAGAAATAATCTGTCACTTTTTAACAAATATATATTTTATATTTGACTAGCAGTTCTAAAAATTGAAAGCAGAAATAAGATACATCACAGAAGCAAGCAGATAGTCCTTTACTTCAGAGGTATCGAGGTTGCTGGTTCTCTCAGCCCGATCTTAAAGTGGTCTCAGAGAAATGCTGCATTTGTCATTGCCAGGTAGGCAACAGAATTTAATTAGTCAATAACTACATTTTAGAGCACAGGCATCCTCTGTTTTAAAACACTCCTCCTGCATTAGAGATTTTTCAAGGTTTTGGGTTTATTTTCTTCTCTGCATCTTGAGGAAGACAAACTTTTTGATTTTTAATAGAAAGAATGTGAGAAAATTAATGTCTGCAGAAAACAAAATAAATACGAGCTTCAGAGTACCAGAGTGCAGTGTCATCAGCTGTTGAGGAGTTATCTATGAAAAACTCTGTCTGGTGATGCAGCCGAGCATTTATTACTGGCACTGCCAAATGGCAGGACTGCTCAAATCAGAGATAAACCAAGCTGAACTTTTTCTTCATCTACAAATCACAAACCCCCTTCTCAGCCTTTTGCTTTCCCTGCAAACAGTGAATCCCTTGCTTGTGGCACAATGCTGAGAGAAAAATACCAGCAGGAATGCTTCTGATGCTTACAGAAGTAACTGCTGTATTTCTCAGTTCCAGTTTAAGTGCTGACTCTCTTTTCACATATATCTTTTGCTCTGTCTGTGCCAGAATCCACACTTATCTTTGGCTTACTAACTTTGGCCCAATCAAGAGAGGACACCTGATTTACAACACCGCCAGTTACTGCTCTTAACTGTCTTGTACTGTGAGAAACAGTGGAATGATTTAATTAAAATAATTCAATTCAAATCAGACGTAGTAAGTAAAGGAGCAGAAGGGTGAGTGCAGTGATCCGGAGACAATGGAGCATACTAACCAGAGTTTCCCAGGTTCAGATCCCAGGTCAGATACATACTCCCTGCTCCCAGCTTCAGCCGAGAGTGTGCCCGGAGGTGGCTGCCGCTGCTTAGGGGAGAACAGAGGAGTAGGCTTGTGTGTCAGGGTGGGGAGGAAGGGGGGATTAGCTGCATTGTCACTCACTAATGACAGCTGCCAGATGATTAGCAACTACATTAAGTTCTTAACTTTAACTTTGCTAGTCAGCAAGATCAAAGTCCTACAACCAATTGGGTTTTTTCATATTCAAAAAAAAAGGAAAAGAGAGAGTTAGCACATTTGCCGCCTAATCAGGATGTAAGGCAGCAAACAAGCACACGGTTGTAAAAATGAACTTTGATGGAATAAAATACCTGACTGATTTGCATTGGCCTCAACACCATTATTTGCAATGGCTACGCATACAGGACTGAGGTTTTAAGCAGTATTATTTCCTCCTATGAAATCCTGACATTCAAGAATTAACCAACAAAAGGGAAAGAGTATTTAGACATTTTGACATCATATTCTTCAAGAAGGTGGCATTTGAGAACAGCACAGTTCTGCTACATTTGCTGTAAGAAAGCAAAAATAAACTAAACCAAAAACTTTCAGAAAAAGAGCTGAGTAGCCTTTACCATGACTGTTCTCTGAGTAGGCTGTTGGTCAAGGCAAATGTACATTAACTTCTGGGAAATATGCAATTTTGCTATATTCTCCATATAGAAAGAAATCTTAATTCTTTAACACTGTGTTTGAAGCAGGCTCAGAATATATGGTTAATGGTAAAACTATAATTAATGTATTTTCTTGAAGTTTGGTTAGGGGGTTTTTTTGTTTGGTTGGTTTTTTTGTTTTGTTTTTTGTTTGTTTGTTTGGGGATTTTTGGTTTTGTGGGTTTTTGTGTGTATTTTTTTTTTGTTTTCTGGTGTTTGGGGTTTTGTTGTTTGCTTTTTTGTTTTGTTTTGGTTTTTTTTTTTTTTTTTTTTTTTTTTTTTTTTTTTTTGGGGTTTTGGTTTTTTTTNTTTAGTTGTTCATTGTTTGGGGTTTTGGGTTGGTTTTTTTTTCCCTTTTTTTTTTACTTAACCTATGGCTTTGATATGGCTGCTCTTGGACACGCAACGCTTACCCAACCATTCTGTGGCTTTAACAAACCCTTACTTTCTGCCTCACATTCTACACAATGTAGCCTCTATTTGCACCCAAGTGCTACTAAATTACAGATAAAGTTACAGCAAATTTGTTTTCTCAAAAAAGCAGTGAGGCCTAACATCCCTTGAGTAACAACAGCCTTGCTTTTAATTCAGAAGTAGAACTGGAATAATTTTCCCTCAGAAAATGTAACAATAGAGCTGTTCTTGCAGGGCTGAATAGGGCATGGCTCAGATTGCAGATGTGCAGGTGCTCCAGTGAAGAGGCAGAAGAGTGCCCGACCTGGGTGGGCAGCCCAGGCTCTGGTAGGTAATTCCAGACTGGCCCACCATCTATTGGATGGGGCGAATGGAGCTCTCAACTCTGAAGCAAAGAAATATGCTCCAGAGAATCAGTAATTTATAAAGATCTATCTTGCTCATACTGATGAAATCAAAGTAGCTAATAAAAACCTGAAGCACACTTGCAGCAAAGCAGAAATGTCTTAAATAGTTAAAACTCCATAAATCACAGCCAAAGTGATCTTTGCATGTGAAAATACAACATTATAAAGACGTACCAGCACACTGAAGTTATTTCCAAATGTTCCAGCTAATAGACTGTGATGAAGAAATAACTTCTTCTTTAATATGTTTTACTGTGTTAAGAAAGCTTAATATTCAGGATTAAAATCCCTATTCCAGCTGATGTGAAGCTGCAGTGCAATACAGAAACAAAGCTCAAACAAGGCATTAGTTACCTCAACTGTAAAATAAATCACTCCAATACATTTCCATGTTTACTTGCCGCAATATTATGATACTATTTCCAAGAGACGAAAATCAAGCATATCTAAGGAATAAGCATTAAGTGCTATTAATGTGGTCTTATGCTGGTAATCATTGTCTTGGGAAAAGTATACTATGCTCTATATATTAATCCTACGATGTGTTTATTAACTCAGAATCCCTCTGCTAATGGTGCTTTAAGAAAGTAATAATTAATACGGTGGCAAATAGTAAAAAACCCTATTTTTAAATTTAACTCACGTTAAAGGAATACATTATCTGCTGGTATTATTTCTTCTTCAAGACAAAAGAGCACTAAGAATACTGTATACCAAGCAAAAATTTTCAGTCTTTCTTTTTAAAGGAAAGCATGCTTTAGTACACATTATTGGTATCCCTTACAGTACTGATTACACATTTTCAAATTAGCTGGCTTGAATTTTAGAAACACACTTTTCCTGGAAAATGAAGAATTTGTCATTGGAAAATTATTCAAAATTATTCAAATGCATGCATCTATGCCTTCTGGTCTGAAATAAGGAAGAGATTTTTTTTCTCTGTCTAGTAAATGAGCACCAGAAAGAAACAGAGTGAGAACAGCTAAACAGCACTTAAGAACAGAGAAACGTAAGGAAATACCAGAAGTTCCAATTACATAATAACAGTTTTAACAGATAACTCTGCAGTGCTAATAACAGTTGTGAGAGTAGTGGTCAATCCCAAATAAATAAGACTAAATTATGTAAATTTTTTTTTTACTTTTGAAAATCAGTGGATTATCCACAGAGTATTTGTATACCTGGAAAGCAGTTGATTTCTTGTAGCTTCAGAGCTACAGTAGTACTGTAGATGTTATTCATGGAAATGTTCAAACTTACAGATCAGCCATACAGTTGTAAGTCTATTCAACGTCAGCTGCAGCCATCTGGCTTACAGCTATTAATTTTTTTTTTCTCTTCAGTAACAACTGCAGTCACAATGTTAGTTATTTCTACTGGTAAGCGTCAATACTTACCCTGGAATAAATACAATCCACCACTGGACCCAAAATAAACAATACTTTTTAAACTATGTCACCTTGTATTTTTCAAAGTATTAAACAAATTCCATGTATAAACTCCTTTTTTTTTTTTTTCTTTCTAAGAGTAAATAAGCTAGAAATAAAAATAAAAATGCTGCTTTCATCAGACAAGTGGTTATGACATTTATAGACTTTTTACTTCAAGGTCAACTGAAATTCTTATTTCCTGGAGAAGTTAAATCACTTAAGCATGACACTTGGTAAAAATTTACCATTCTGTCCACATTGTTAAGTGTTCCACGCGTTAAAAAACTATCCAGATGACATTGTTTCCTTCATTGACACTCAACTAAAATGATCTCTGAGGCAGTTTTTGCTCCTCTTTATATTGCTATGACCAGTACAAGAAGTTACTGTGCAAGATAGGCCATTGCAAACATGCAGGCTTTACCAGTGATGTGGCTAAAGCTACAAGAGTATTTTCTTCATAAAACTGCAACCACAAATTTGGCCTTTAATTGAGAAATTTAAGAAAACATTCTGTCCAGATAGTAATCTGCATGATTCATCCTTGTCACCAAGATCTTTAGGTGCCGCCTTGGGAGGAGTGGGAGAAAAGCACATATTAAAGTAGTTCAGGAAAGCATCATTTTTTGGAAAAAACTTATATATCATTTTCAGGGATGGAAAAAAACCTGAGTGGAAACTTCATTAACCTTGACTGAAACTATACAATAACAATTATGCTAATAAACCTGCTGTATAACTCCTATATAATTTAGAAAAAAAGTAAAAATTTCCACCCTTTGTAAACTTTGGAAGTGTTTTTCTGCAACAGCGCCCTCCAGAGATTTGTCCCCTTGACATTAAGACCACCTGCTCAGTACATAGACTCGTTATCCTAAGTAAGGGACAATTTCTAGTGCTATGGCTTTTTCACACTCTGCCACAAGGAAATTTCCCTACCTCTGACAAAAACAATTGTAAAAGACTAGTGCTTTCACAGGACTTTCCTACATAAATCTCAGTGGAGTTCTGCTGGAAACAAAGCTTCTTGCCATTGGAAATCCACCTCACATGTATTATCATTACCACAAACAGCAACACCAGTAGATACCAGGGATTTACAAGAACAAAACAAGCTTTCAAACACTTTCCAAGTCCAAACTATACATTTATGGAATGGGAAACATGCAGCATCTCTTTTGCCAAAAACAGAGGATAAAGCTATGCGTGGCAGACACTCTCTTTTTAGGAAAAAAGAGACAAAACTTCACATGAAAATTTTGAAATTAGTACTTAGGGTTGTTTTTTTAGAGGCCTTACTTACATCATCAATAAAAGCAAATCCTGCTAGTCATATAGCATTATGTGGCACTAGTAGACACAACATATGCTCTTAAGGCTTTTTTATGTTAACAGCCTGGATTCCCCATTCAACTACCAAAACTGAAATTATATAATTGTGAGTCAAACAATATAAGCAATAGAAATATATTTCTTATGCATATTTGAAATGTTACAAAACTGTCTAAAGTGTTTTCACTTCAGTAAAATCCAGCACATTGAAAAGAACTGGTTTTTTTCCTCTAATTCTTCCACTGAGACACTTATGTCATCACCTACCAGCTACATACCTACTAGGGAAACAACTACTCTACAGGGATAAGTACACTGAAGATTCTTGAAGGAGCAACAGGAAGAAACCGTTAGTTTAATTTCTGAATTTAATTTCTATCCTTTTGCACATTGTATTTTCAAAAGATTCGAAACAATTGTTCCTCTGTCTGATTTACCTTACTTGAGCTTTTCTTACCAAAACACAATAGGTCTGCTTGTTTTGTTACTACCTTGCAACTTTTGGCAAAACCATTACATTATATTATTTTAACTACTGAATGGCCCAGAGAAATCAGTGTGTCCTACAGTTTTTTCACTTCAAAACAAACCTTATAATACCCATTCTTACTAAAATAAAAAGGAAGTACAATATTATTTGTAATGTGACTTTATAATGTGTTGGTTCTCATAATACTTATCATTAAAAGATGATGAAAAAGATATCTTAAAACTCAATCACGTGAGATACCTAAGTCATGGACATTCAAACGGCCAAGATCTTCTGAGATAACTCTGAAATAGCACCTCAGGGAACCTGAGGATGATAGGGTACACAACTGCCTTAGAACACCCAAGCTAATTAGTAATTATCTAAATTCAGTATCAATGATGTCTAAATTCCTTCAAGTGCAAAGTTTTTCATTCAGTACTGTTTTATGCACTGAAGAGGAGAGTGCAAGTAAGAATTGGTGATGCAATGCAAGCCCTCTCTGGAGGCCCAATGGTCCACTCTGCAACTTTTCCAGTAACACCAGTATGCCATGTACATACCTTGGGTTATCAGAAACATACTGCAGAGTATGACTGCAACTCACACAAATTGGCTACTCAGATTTCTAGTCACATCACTGTCTTAACAGGAAATCTAAGCTTGCTTTTAGAACTTCTTAGGTAATCCTAAATATAGGAAAGTAAATAATAGTTTTTGTCAATGTTTTTCCCACAATTTTCATCAACCACATTTTCATGCATCACACTTCTTGGTGTATCAAGCTATAACAGCATTTGAAAAGACTTGGTAGTTAAATACTTTCAGAATATTGTCAGCTTTCTAAGGAGAATACATGGGGAAAATGGTGCAACATTGAAGGAAAAGTCTAAGACTTGGGATACCAATGTTTTATGCTGCTATCCATTCCTGTTTGACAAACCACAAAACAAAGGAAGTAATTCCCCACACAGCATAGGTGTTTTTGAGATTTAATGCCTTAAGATTATGAAGAAACTCAGAATAGCATCTAGTTAGATACTAAAATATATATGCAGGTAAAATAAACACCTAAGGGAGCAATTAAAGTGCTTAAAGGCAGAGCTAGTGCCATTTTAGACACCCTCGAGTGGGCACCCCAGTCGCCTGGATGGTGATAGCAGAAATGACGGAGAACCTAAGACAGACACATACTCTTCTGGGACAGTAGCTGGACAGCACACAGGATGCTCGACATCACTGAAAATGGCACAGGTCTGTGTTTGGGCAATAAATCTCACTGTTAAACTGATTTAGCAAGTATGCAGTCACTCTGAGAAGAAAGTAAAATGCAAGTGACTTTTTATAAACAAAACAAAATACTAAAAGAAGCTTTTACATATATAAATATTCCTCAGTCTTTCCTTGTATCAGATTTGCAAACACACAATTTGTGAAACAAAAGATGTGGACTGAGGACACCAGTTTTTCCACACCAGTGTCATTACCCATTTTTTATAGTCAAGAGATGTATTTTTAATCATAGCTGGTGCTGGCATGTTCTTTCAGTATTATTAGCTAATGGATCTCTTTGGTCCTGTATACCATGTTCTGCTATTTTCTCCTTTCCTATTCCACCTTCTAAAGCCTGGCACAAAGTATAGCTAAGTGTTGCAAAAAGCTTAAATTCCACTGCAATTTTGAAGAGGTCTAACATTAGTTCTGCTGATATATAGAAGATTAGGAGGAGAGGAAACAGAACATAGACCACTTTTCTTTTTGTCTGCTTTACTTTGGGGAAAAAAACCCCATCAAACACCACAGCAGCCTGGTCTACTTATTTTTCTAACCTGTTGGTGTGGGTGCAGATGAGAAAAAGCTAAAAGACTGTTACACATGTGCGTAACATGCATCAGAAATTAATCTTGTACCTGGCCTTGCCATTGCTATGTCACTTTACCTCTGCAAATCTCTCTTCTGAGAACAGGCAGTTTTGACAGCAACAACAATTTTTGGAAAGGATTTTTGGGGAGATAAGGAAAGCTTTTGCAACTACCTTACCAGCACTTATTCCAATTTCAAATTCTAGACAAGAGGTGGCAAGGATAATTTGATGATACATTTCACCCAGGTTTAGCAAAAAAAGCTATTTGGAGGTTGCATCCTCAATAATGGTATCCACGATGGGAACATCTACAAGTTTTTTAATTTATGTGAAATTCTGATTCCCTTACGATTACAGTGTCAAAAAATAAGGAAAATAAGTAATAATTACAACAAACGCATTCCAACCCCTGATGGTATCATATCAAATTTCTCCGGAAGCATAACCTTTGTCTTTCATCTTTGAGTGACGTTGCTTCCAAGATACATAGTAGTGATTGCTTCCCTTTTTATTAAGGAAAAGCTCAGTAAATTCAGAAAATTGCTTTGCTGTCTCATTTCCTTCTAGAAACCAGTTCTTTTAAATCTTGTTTCCTTTTCAATTAATTAATGTGACACCTCCAGAACTAAATGGCATATGTGCAAGAGAACTAATACTTAATCAAAAGCTAGGGACACTATTATGTCATTTTCACACATGAATTCTGTAATGTTAGAAGACAAAGTGAAGGTGAGTTAGACCTGACTAATTACTTGGATGCAGGGAGAGTCATTTTATCAATATTTGAGAGGCTGAGAAAAAAACAAAAGTATTTTCTCTGTGTATGCATGTATACATATAGAATGAATGAAAGGAATAAGAACAGGAATAGGAGAATGTTCATAAGAAGCTTTAATTTGAGGCTGACGTGTGTTCATTAGGCGAGGGCATTCTGCTTCCAAGTGAGAAACAAAGTTTATTTTATGAGTAACAGTTAAATGTTCAAGGAGGCAATTAAGTACTTACTGAGGCTATTTTGCAATACCAAACACTTTGAAGATTATATATTCCCTCATAGTTCATGTTTAGTGTTCCTCTAAGTCAAATATTTGGTTCTCCTTAGTTACTCAGTTATGAAAAGTACTTTAAAGGCAAGGGGATATTTTTGATAATGCCCATCTTAAACTTTTCATTGAACTACCAAATTTAAATTTTAACTTTTTCTGCACTCTGACATTTTTGTCTGGCATTTTCATTAATTTTGCAACATACATAGCTGAAATGTTAACTGATCAATACTTTGTCTCTCTCCTGTAGCACTAGAGCAAAGCTCCCTAAGGACCACAGAGCAGTACAGAAATTAAATGTGTATCAAATGTTAATGTTAAACACAGCAGTACTTACTGTGTGTTTATTATTATGCAGTACTTACTGCATAATGACTGAAATGGTTAAAAGAATTCCAAATGGACAGATGGTAGCACAAACTATTTACAATCACGTTTCAAGATTAAAGTTTGTCCCATAAAATAATTCATTGACTCACACTGAAGTGTGTCCTTTTACTGATAGCCCTATTGTCCAATTATTTTTCTGCTCATTACAGTGAGAAATGCTAGTATTGGAAAAAAAGAATACACACCTTTTTCCCCTCGTGTTGTACCCACTGACATCTATAAGAACACAAATGTCTGATTAAGAAGCTGATGGAAATTAGCCCAAACTTAGCAGACATTTCAGTGCCCACAGCTGATTAATCTGAAGAAAAAACATTCACTATTCACTTTTTTATACTTTAGCAAAATTCTTCCTCCTGAAATGTACCATATTAATTAACAAATAATAATTTCTTAAAAAACCTGCTAAATACTGCAAAGGTCTGTTTTAAACAGAGAAAAATATGTGGTTTTATGGCAAATGCTCTCTACATATTCTGTTTTTTCCCCTTGCATTTAGGTCTTAAGAAGCAAAAATATATGTACATAACACATTCTTGATCAGCCTCTAGACATGTGATATAATAAAGCTGTCCTGGAACTGAAATATTAACTTAATATTGTTGCTCTGCACTACATTTATTTAATAGGAAATAAATACAGAAAAGCAGGAGAGAATATAAAGTTTTCTAATTGCTCTAAGAAAAAGTCATATGCTAGCCAGATCAACCTATGGTTCATGAGCTATTTATTAATATCTGTAAGTATCTGAAAAACAACAGCTATTAATACATCACAGTTATATCAGCATGACAGTCATGTACATATATATATATATATATGTAGAAATTTTTCTTCTGCTGCAAATTACCAAAGCATAGAAAAAGAAATGGACTAAAAACTCTCAGTTATTCAGACAAAATCTCCAGTGAAGATCATGAGCTTACGAGGTTTAACAGAAACAGGTAAAATACTGTTTAGTTGAGGAAACACATAATCTAGAACATTGAAAACATAACTTGAAGTTTCTGTATCTCTATGAACAGCACAGGCAGCACTGGTCATTAAGCTGATGCCTTCGGACAGATTTTAGAAAGAATTATCCTAAAACTTCAATACAGCATTTCCATACCTAAAATGTCCCAAATAATGTAAAAGTTTGAGACAGCTAAGCTCAGGAGTATAAATAATCAGCAAGCCCTTTCAATGAACACTGTTAGCCTTGGTGACTAACAGTGTGACTCTCCAAGGAGAATGACTTTAAAAAGTACTGCAGTGAAGAGTGCACAAGGCATGAGAAGCAGATAACTGTAACTTATTATAGTTAACATATTAATCAAGGTTTCCAAGAGTAGTTCTCCTTTCCTGATCTATCTTAGTAATTATATTTTTGAAAACTGCACTATTCTGCCACAATTTCTTCATCTGTGGTCCTGCATATCTCAATCAGAAAGAAAAGCCACCCAGTGAAAAAGCATCCATAACTGTAATGCCAAGAACATGCAGCAGCGGGAGAAACAAAAAATCAACCCTTACAAATGCAACTTACATGAAATGACTGTAGCTGTATCAGGATGTACCCATCACAGTATATTTTCAAATCCAACAGGATAGAAGAAATGGTTAGTTTAAAACTTTCCTTCTCATATGTTGTTTATTAGTCTGACTAAAGAGCTGAAAACCTCTAGAGCAGCCTGTTTCTCATCTCCTTTCTGGAACTGATATTTCACTGTGTGATGTTCTAGCCTCTAGAAGACAACTTCACAAGGACATATAATTTGTATAATAGTGAAGAGAAAATGAAACATACACGTACATTTATTTTATACACTCTCTTAAGTTCAAATATAACCTTAGTGCAAGTATAATTCGTCATAACACAAGCAAGTGGATCACTCTTGAGATTTCAACAGCCTATGAAAGTCCAGAAACCATCTAAACCCAAAGCTTATAATCATTATAAAAATTCACATATATTTGTCTTGGCCATTAAGACTTCTTTTGCCTGACAGAGGCATGATTTGATCCTTGGAGAGGATAACATCAGGTCAAAAAGCACAGGATGCATTTTGGATGTAGAACTGGAATATATCTGTACAATCACAGCACTAATATAAAAATTTACTGTGACACCTACATAAGCAAGACAAATACTGTAGGAAAACCAAGAAAATCAGATTTTTTTATACATGTCTCTCTATATAAATAGGCATGAAAAATACTAATATATCTATAAAAATATAATCAGGAACATGTTTCTACTGCTATACACTGTAACTATAATAATAACGTATACTGATTATTGACCTCCCTACTTAAATTCTCGTTTACGTACTACTACTACTACTTATTGTGACACTGATTTTTTTCTATGACCAGAAGCAATTACAGTTCAACAGCAACACCACTACTTCCATGGCCACAGCAGTGTGGGGAAAAAAATTAATTTACCAAAAGAATACAATGTCTTTCCATCTTCCTTTCTTCCACTGGCAACAGCCGCATGTTCCATATCTATACTAAAATGTGATGTAGAGTGATGAATACTTACTAGCTGAAGCAGTAATAGCAATATGAACATTTGAGTTTTATGTTGAAACCTGCATTTTCCTATGAAGTATTGATAACTTTTAACTTAAACGATAAATCATCTTTCTACAGCAAACAGTGGTAAGCATATTTTATCTCTGCACATAGTGCCATTACTACAGACATCAGCAAAAGTACAATGCCCTGGCTCTTTGAATAGCACGGGTATCTCCTGTAATCCCAATGAACATGGCAACCAAGGACTGACAACGCGCTGCCATCCTTGACATGCACAAGGGGGTTTAACAAACAACGCAGTAAAAAGGAGCCCTGCTAGGAGAAACCTCCTGCAAAACAGCGTGACTTAGTGGCACACCCAATTACCACATTTTACTGCACAGCCAGCTCCAATGCCTTGGTTTGATTTCTCCAAATTTGAGGTGCCTGACCTTCAGGCACCCAAGTAAAAAGTACTGTCACCAGATGATGTCTGTAATTATTCAAAGTTATACCAAAATCCTTCCCTGTTCATAATCACAGTGGAGAGGCAACTAACCTCAGTATTTCAGCCAATTAAAAAAACTTAGAAATTACAGAAAGTATGTCCATGCATACATTTCTACTCTCTAATGAAAAAATAATGGTCTTTTTTGTAGCTCTTTTGATTTTAAAAATAAATAGGTATTTATCTGGGTAACACAATGCAATTTGCAACAGTGGTTGGAATTTTTAAAATTTAACAGAAAAATAAGTAAATGCTAATGAAGATAATGTTCCTGAAGAGCCAGCAATTTTGTTTAAATAGTTAAAAAACAAATTAACTTAAAACCATTCACTAAAAACTATGACCAGAGCTTGCTGCCTAAAAGGTACTAGTTTGTTCGCATTTATGGTTTTAAAGTTGGGTTTGTTTTATTTTGGTGGATTTTTTTATTTAGGAACACCACCTTTGAATCAAAAATACTTTGAGAGTCTTTATTCAATATGCAAGGGGACCAAACAGAATTTAATGGAAGTAATTTGTGAGAAGCTTAAAATATATTACCCATAGTCCACTGAGTCTATTTTGCTTTGGATCACCTGCTTGAAGCTTATATAATTAACTACTTTTTTACTATAAATATACAACTATAAATTTTAAAAACTACTCTATCTTGTTTGTGTGACATTTTAAACTTAAATACTTTTTTAAAAAATTGAATAAATGTGACTTATGATATCATCATAGTGCAAACTTTTAAATAAATTTAAAAAAACCTACCAATCTACACAGTATTGTCTCTCAGTCTAGAACACAAACACACTGGGATGATTAAAAATCATATGAAGAAGATCATACCAAAAAAGCAGCTAGACTTCTTGGTGGAGAATCCCAGTCAAAACAACTGCTAATATAGCAGACAGCAGTAACGAGTGCCATGATACAATGTTTCATCCGGATAAAGTTCCTTAAGAGTAGCTGTTAAAAAGATGAAAGATTGAAAATATTTCAAAACCCCAAAAAGTTTCCAGAGAGGCTCATGCTAACAATACTGTCATTGTCAATTTGGGTGAAAGCCTGAAAAAATATTAAGCTCTCTAGCTCACAAACTGAGCAAGTTAGTTTAAAATCTGAGACTTCTGAAGAGACAGAATTTGCTAATTGTGCCAATTGGTATTTGTTGAATTTAATTCTAGATGGTACAAAAATTGTTCATCATTCAAAAGCCACTTACAAAATTTCACAAATTTTTCTGCTAATTGGATTTCAGTTTCATTAAGCCTTTAACAATGTTGGCCATTTTTAATAAAAAGATGCTGCAGGACACTAACCTGAAACCATGCAACACTACTGCTCTAATATAATTAAGGTATCTGCACCATTTAATATTTTTGACAAATTTGTCTGCTGTGATGTATTTTGAAAGCATTGTTTTAAGTATTTACCAAGGTAATCTGCATACTTTCAATTTACATATATGTAGGACATAACAACTCTAGGTTTTGATTCAGGAAAATGTACTTAAATCCTCCAAAACGGCAGCACACTTCACCACAAAAAGTGAAAAAACCAGTGAATGATTTGTGTACTGAGACACATAGAAAATGGTCACTCTTCCTGCCATCTGCAAAAGTCACAATGCCATTTTCATTTATGAAAGTGGGAAGAAGAACAAATCTTGAATAAAAGGCTTTGTTGCTTCTTTGCCAGAATAGTAGTGCAAAATTCAGCCTTAGTAACTGCATTACTCAAACTTGCAAATAAAGAAATATTTTGCCTCTTGAAATGTTTTTTTTTTATGAACTATATCGTAAACTGATATAAAATTCATCCAGCAGGTAATTTAAACTATGCTTCAGTCCACAAGCTCTCAGAAACAAAGAAAGCAGTTCTGAGACCTTTGACTTTTCACTGAAAACAACAAAAATCCTATTCCCATAGTCCAATCAATTCTCTCCATGTAAGATACAACATTTGTGGAATAAGAAAAACTGAGTCCAAAGTAGTTTGAGTGCAAAAGAATATGTGTGTTTAAATAATTTTTTACCAAAGCATTAAAATTGTGTGTAGCAAAAATATCCAGAGAAAAAAGAATCAAGACATTTCCTATTCCTGCAATTCCAAAGAGTTTCAGTCTGCTTTCACCTTTGATTCAAACCTTACTCAAGTAACTTCTTTGAAATCTGGCTAAAAGAGTGTTGACTCTTTACTCTGCAATAAACGGAGAACTTTTAAGTCAAAGTTAACAGCAAAAATTCATGCAAGACTTATTTTACATGCACCTGTGCAATAATCTGATATGTGTGAAACCTGATGGTTTCAACTGTGTTCTTATTCATGTATTTCATGGAAATTAGGTAGCAGTTTATAGAGGAGACACATTAAACCCATGTATTCTGTTTCTGACTTCTCAACCTATCATATTCTTTTGTTAACATGTAATGAAAATGTTATTCTTTACCCTCAGCAGTATGATATCAGATATTTGAATGTGCACACTTGATATTAAGGATTTTAGAAGGGATTAGAATTTCCTTACTCTTTACCTGCTTAGACAGTCTGTCTTCCTCTTCAATGTACTTCTGTTCTTTGGGCATTAAGGTTCGTATGCTGGCTTTCACCTATGCATTAAAATGCGCATCAGTATTTCAAGTTTACTTGCTCCTCACTAATAACACAGGCTTCAATTTGCAAAATTTACCAAGTTTTAAAGCCATGACTGCCAAGCTCGGGACACATAAGCATACACAGAGACAAGAGTTGCTGCTCTGTACATTAGCAGCAATAGCAGCAATAGCAGCAGCAGCAGCAACAAAAAGAGTGGGTGTGCCAAGCAGTGGCGGAAGAGTATTCTCTAGTATACATCAAGGCTTAGAGAAAATGAGGAATGACAGAAATTCTCTACAAATCAGGAACAAAAGCTTTCATGAAACTGAACTCTTTAGCAGTACAAAAAAACCCAAAGTTAAGACTTACAGCATTAAAAATCACATCTATTTCAAGATAGATGACCCCCTTTGTTGGCCCTGTCAGCTGCTTGTTTTTCAAGACGTAGGCTTTCTGTTCACCATTTTGAATCTGCAGGAAAAGGACATGACAGCCGTCTGTCTTGCAGTCTCCACTGAATACACCCCCTCCAGTGACCCCTGACCCCCAGCTGCTGAAACTGACAGAGAACCCAAAACAACTGTGGCAAGTCTGACAAGTACCTGTTCATTACCAGGACCGAGTCTGTCAGGAAAAATTAACTATCATGGGATTCAACATGGCCGTGAATAGAGTATGTTAAAATTTTAGTGTTCTTATTACAGACCTTGGTTGATAAATGACAGACTCAGAGCTGCAAATATTTTTTTTTTTCTCTTTCCCTCCTTCACTGGGAAAAATTCAGAGCAGTATGTCAGGTGAATGAAGCTTACAGACAGCAATGGTATAGCAACTTTGCCTAGAAAGTCAGCACTTCGATCACGGTCTTCGTCGTAAACTGTCACTTCAAGCACTGAGTGGATGTCCTTTATATTGCTACAAAGAGAGAAGTACACACCAAAGAAAGAAGTCACACCACTGAGTACCAAGGACAAAATTTTAAAAGGTTAACACAGATACCCATCTATTTTTCCAAGCCATGGAGGAGAACTGAGATTAAATGAATGAGACATCTCTGCATATAACCAAAACGCTTTCTAAAGGCTGCAATGATTACTCTGTCTCTCTCTTTCTGCAAGGCTTTTTACAACCAAAATACTTTCTAAGGGCTACAGTTATCACTCTTTCTCTCTGCAAGGCTTTTCCATCACAAGTTTTCTGAAGGATATTCTTTAAATCTCCTGCCTGGGGTGTGCACTGCGTGACCTGCAAGAAGTAGCACTGGGGGATTTACAGCCACCAGTAGAAGGACAGAGAGCTTTTAAAAGCTACTCTTAAAATACCGCTACCTTTGTTGCCACAAGTTCACTCTTACTGCAAATACAGTGAAACCTGTAGGTTTGTAAATGGAAATAAATGGAAGAGCATATCCTTGCACTAAGAACAAGTTCTTTGTTTCTGAAATTCTTGTTTAATTACAAATATACAACAAATTACAGCAAATAAAGAACAAACAATATGGAACAATGCATCTCTCAGGTACAACTGAAGAAAAAAGACTGCAAGCTATTAAATACTCCATTGTCATGCACAGGAATTGTCACTGTATATGTAAACCGTTGGGTAAAACATTCATATTCCTTATTTGAATAAAAAGAATTATTTGAGAGAACGCATGTTTGATTGAATGGCTGATCCAGGAAATACAAACTCAAGCGAAGCAGTTCAACTTCAGTAAAATATTCTCCTCCAGATGACGGATTGGTAGCCCAAAAATTAATTAAGAAATCTGAGGATAAATGCAAATGTATACAGAAGGAAGGCCTTGAAAGCCCTTTAGAGGTTTTCGATTAGATTTCTGATTAGTCTTTTGTCCTCTACAAATCCAGGCAATTCCTTGTGCAGACAACACTGTCAAGAAGTATAGGATGATTATTTACTGGCTCTATTGGTAAATAATTAAAATATTAATGAACGTGGTTCACGCATGGTTTTGCAGATACAGAAATGGGAACTACTATAATAAGCTGTTGAAAAGCACAAGGACGAAAGTACAAGGACAAAAGTACAACTACAGTAAGGGTTGTTTTTTTTTTTTGTTCTGAATTCATTTCTGAGCGCTCACTGCAGGTCACAAAAACCTGTGGATGCTAAATATATGGACAACAAACCTAGAGGGGAAAACAAAAATTAAAATCACACAGAGTTTTGACATTAAGGGCAAAATATAGCATTTTCATGTACGATAAAGTGAAGGAAGTGTACACAAAACTAAAGCTTCTACTGTTTTTGCAGAGGATTGCTACTGATTTCAGCAGCAGTGAGACCTGCAATGACCAGTTTTTTCTACTCACTGGTGTCAGATAGAGAGAAGGGAGAAAAAAAAGGCAATTGTCAAGGCAAACAACAAGCACATTTTGTCTGTAGAACACTTTTTTCCTATTTTGTCAAAGTCTTTAACTGTCTTCAAAATAATACAAGGATAAAAGAACCAATCACATCACTTCCTAATTAATTGTTTTAGACTGCATTTTACCAAACAGCTGGATTGTACTAGTATGATACTAGATGGTATTGTGAGAAGGGCAGCTAGTAAATGGAAATAAGAAGTGGAAGGTATTTCATCATGATTCAGAGAAATATAAATGCGTGTAGAATTTCTAACTTTATAGCTATCCAATGTTTTTTACAGTTAACAACCACATTTTAATGAAGGTCATATTCACAGTATCTTTTTATTCCCCGCTCAAAACTTCAGGGGCAAATCTATCACACTGGATTTGACCCTTGAAACTCTTGCTGAACCGAACAGGAGTCGAGAGTGCACAGCATTACTCACACCTGCTTTCCAAGAAACAGCCTTCGCATTTTTACATTTAAAATTATACCACTTCTCTAACTTTTTTTCATGTTTTTAATTCTCAAAATGTATTTGGATGTTTAATTAAGAAATATCAGTATGTCATCACTACTCTTCTTTAGAACTACCAGTAAGTATTATTATTCCCTCTCCAACACCCTCACCTCCAAAAAACTACCCAAAACCCACTGCCCACGCATTCTCCCCACCTAAATCCAAACACCTACAATGTGAAGATTTTGTTCCATTCTGGATTGAGGTTCCTGTAGACAGTATGTGTCAGCAGTCTGTCATTGTTCAATTCAACTACACAAAATGGGTCACTTTTACCTGTAAGAGAAAATTTGGAACTAATTTTATGAACTAAGAAAACACATGATGAGAAAGCTTTAAATAAAAATAAGTTTGGCGGGTTGTTTCTCATTTTCTGAGCTTCACTGTAATGGTCTGCACTATATTCAAGTTACTAATAACACACTACTCATCCCCATAATCTATCAACATTCTTTGCTAAAAGAACAATTCTTTTGCCTTAAAAAAAGGGGGGAGGAGACCAAAAATCAATATACAGACTCTTCTGATGAAACACAGCATGTTCCTAGAAGCTGCCAAGCACCCTTGTGAGAGAACTTTACTTCAATGGTACTGATTCTCCATTGACTTTAAAGATAGCATAATGAAAGTATTTTGATATGAAGGAAATGTATTATTCTGTATTATTTGTAACAATATATCACTTATGAAAATTATCCAAATACTATTATTCTTCATAGTATTCTTCATATATTCTTCATACTATTATGTTTCATGCTGTACAAATCCTCTCCCCAAAATCAAAGAATCTTGACTACAGCCTCATATAAAAGCCTAACACAAGACAAAGTGGGCAAGTACAACTAAAGAATGAGGTTATATGGGCTGGAATGATGGGCTGTAGTCTCAGCACACCAGAAATGCAAACATGGTTGATATTTTATTATACATCAAAGCACAAAAAAGTAGTTTTGGATATATTTACAAAGAGGTTCCTCAGCGTGAAAGCCACCAAATGAGAAAGTATGAAGTTGCTGCTTTGAAAATGCATTATGTAGATAATTGAAGCAGGATAGTAGAAATGGATATGGAGGTATATTTTTTTCCTTTAAAGAAAAGTAACGGGCAAAGCAAGTGTGTTTATTTGTGTGTCCTTAAATATGAAATAGGCAGCTTACAGTAAAAGACTGCAGGCAAGCAGTGCTTACATACTACGGAAAGTGCAAACAAAATGATCACAACTGCAAGTTTAGGGCTAGAATATGAAACTGACACCAACCCCTGTAAGGTTCGATTTTGGAAACGTGTTGCGGTTTAAGCCCATCTGTTAGGCTGCTCCCCTTTTCCCCAACCTCTCTCTCAGGTGAGAGAAACTAAAGGCAGAAATTACGGGTTAAGGTAACAACTTACTGGAAACGGCAATGATATAAGAAAGCAAACAGCAAGAGTGTGTAAGACAGGGTGATTACATGCAAAACGCTCCCTGACTCTGACACACCACAGCCACACATGGTGCCACCCCACCACTCCCTCCACCACATTTTCTCCCACAAGCCTGAGACAATGAAAGATAATGGCACACAAACTTTCCACACCTGCACTTTTTCTTCCCAAGACCAAGACAATGAAAAAAACCACAAAGTTAGACAAATCCTCCAGTCAGGATCAGCACCAGCCCATCACTCCACTCGCCACACACTCTCCCAGAAAGGGAGAAAATGGCTGCTGAACCTCTGCACTGCCCCTGTTTCCTCGACCAGAAGCCATGACCTCTTCATCTTGAAAGAGAGACCCCCTGACTTCTGCAGACCAGCAATGATTTGAGTGTATAAAATAACAGCCTAGACAGGCCTACATGGCTTCAGGCTCTGCCCTCACACATCCTTGGCCTAAACTAGGACAAAAGGACAAGAAGAAAAGTAGACACCTGAATCTGATGCCTTAGAACAGCTTGGCTGTCTGAAAAAGGGAGTTCTCCAAAGTGGGAGAAAGCAAAAGGTGGCAGGATTGGTACCTTCAGCATTTCAGGGCAATCCTGAAATTTCCTAGAAAGTTAAGGAGGGGTTACGAGGTAGACCTAAGGAACAGCTATGATGGAAAGAGCGCTAATGAAAACCTGAGGGGCATAGTGGGAAGACCTCTTTCCACACCTGCAAAGAGGCAATAAAGGGAAGAAATCACACTGTGGACTAAATTATTTAACTCATATCTCAAATTATGTCCATAGTGATGACTGCTATAAATGATGTCCAAAACACAGACATGCTATCCTGCTTCTATATTTTTATTTTCTCCAGTAACTGGAAGGGGTAACCTTTGCCTTTAGCAGAGTATAAATGTACACATTATTTTCATGTAAATAGAAAGCTGGAAAACAAATTGCTGCTTCCTGAGCCCAGGAGAACTTTGATGTAAATGAACAATTGAGCTGCATAGTGCCTCATGGCTTGCTCTTCTCTTCACACTTCCTTTGGGCAGTAAACTGTTCAAAATATATTAAATGTTGGCACTGGCCTTCCACAATTAAACCTAGCATACTAGGCAATTGTGTTCTCAATATCTTCATTAACTCTGTACTATTTTTTCATGCATTATTAGAAATCATAAACTGAGTAGCTACAGTAGCTACATTGGTGGGGCTACATCAATGATATTAGGGAAGCACATAATTTGTTTCATTCCTTATACAAATGACAATGAAATCAATACTTTGACAAAGCTGTCCAGGGACCACAACTCCCAAACTGCAGTATTGATTTTGACTACACCAAGGGCTGATGTGTGTATTATTAACTTTAATTATAAAGAATAATTGTTTTAAATACATTGTGAATTGCAATTAATTGATGTTTACCTTCTCTAGAAAATCATATACTGCTGAATGTTTCCCATTATCTTGAAAAATGATACAATTCATTAGTCAGAAGAAATGGATGTACCACACATCTCAAGGTTCTTCTATATTACAAGTCTAGAAGGTGATAGGAAAACTAAACCATTTATATTATTTGAGTTCTTTAGCTTTCAGTATTTGAAAAAGAAACACACAGAAGAGAGTTAAAATAGAAAGGCAGCACTGGCACAGCAGGTGGACTACCATATCTAATTTTTTAAAGTATCATCAATCATATTTGCATATGGTGGTACAATGTGAGTTGAGCTTATTAAACATATATACACAGCAAATTACGTTGCAGCATATACAGGCCATCTTCTATAAACAAAGGGAGGGTATTTACTACATTTATTTATTTTCTGTGGCTCTTGGCATGCACTTTTCCAATGACTCTTCTTATAGATTTACATGGATGTCAATCAATAATATGTAGCATTAATTACAGAGCTCCTCGATCAATCCAAAGACAAATGGTTTTCAGAAATGAAAAAATCCCTCACTTACAGTCAACATTTCACACCTCCTTCCTCCTAGCATTTGAAAATACTACAAGAACAAATTTGAATAGATTTGTTCTATCAAACATGATAGAACATGACATGTTTGATAGAATATCATGACATGTTTCAGGGTAAGGTACAAACACCATGGCTGACAAAGATAAGTTTCCAAGCTTTGAACATCTCTGCTAAGGAACGTTGGTTTTATAATATTTACTTGGTTACAAAGTTCCCACATGCACCTTCACCATTGCCTGTGGGTGCTTCTTACGTATGCTGAAACACTCATAACCAGGCTGGGCCTCTGAAAGGCACCACTCATTATTGACATGCTCAACATAAGGTATGTGCAAACATTATTAAGATGCTAACCCAAAAAAGCAAATGTGATCCAGAAAAAGACAAAACAATGCATGAAGACGTGCATGAAATGCATGAAACTTCTATCTATCTGTCATCTTTGAAGTTTTCATTATTAGAAAGAGTAACTGCAATCTTAATTCTCACTGACAGCCTTGGCAACCTGCTGCACTTCAAGAGCATTTAAAATAATGGGATCATTCCCAATGAAAGCCTTAAGAGAGCACTAAAATAGTAAAAAATGTCCTAGGAGGACCCAAAAGATCCAACAATATTATATTATTCAAAACCAGTACCTTAACACACTCTAACAAAGGCAGCCTCAAAAAATTTCTGTCAGTTAATGTGATCAGCTATTTCAAACAAAAGACACAGAAATGGTTCTCCTCATTTTTTTAGAAAAGAGCCACACATGTTCAGAAGAGTGTGCTTTCCCTCTAGCCTTTCTGAAAGTACACATAAAAACATCTGATAAGTCTTGTGCTGTCTATGCTCAGTTGTATCATTCCATATTATATTGTCATAATGCTTTTCACCATGAACTAAACCACAACTGTTGTATATAACTGTATATAACCTGTCATATGTAAAGAAATTCTACCAAACCCTGTGTATCTACTGAGGCTCTTCCAACCAGCAATCCCTGCTGTGTCCTCTTTGTAGGCCTCCAGCTACTATTCCAATAACTTCAGAGACATTTAGCTATTGATCAGGCAGACATCCACAACAAACTTCTCAATACAATCCTAAGCATGTGGTCAGTGCTGTACAAGAATAAGATGACCACCACTTACCTAAGGCACAGATTAAAAGCATGCTCCTAGCAGCACTAACACCAACACTGAAAATTTTGAGTATTCCAGGACCACAGTGGGGCTAGCTGCTATCACACCTTACCACTGGTTGGAGGAATTAATGATAGAAGTAGGTAGCAGAAAAACAAAGTAAAACTTCCAATTTACTGAAAGCCTCAATACAAAGTTAAACAAATATAATTTATCCATTCTTTTGCTGTAATGTCTCATGCTTTTTGGTCTCTACTTGTACAGTCACAAGGGCTCCTGAATATTATAGAAATAAACTGCTAATTTACATAATATACATAATCGGAAGGAAAAGCAACTTCTCTTTTGACAGATCTCCCTCACCTGTTTTGCCCCTTTACCCATTACAGAACTAGACTATCTGAGAATGAACTCTAGGAGTTCTACTTTGTAATGTATGCCACCACTGGAAAAAACACTAAAGAGATTCCTGTCTTTTGAAGCTTTGAATTCTATCTTTATTTTTATCTTTGAAGCTTTTGAATTTTAGGCCACATGCTGCATCTAGTTTGACAGATAATCCTTGTTTGTGCTATGCTATGTCTTTAGACAGCACAAGACCAGAGCACAAACTCGGATTACCTTACCTAGATCTAAGAAGAGTATTTTACTTCAGTCGGTGCTGTGTCCCTCACATTGCACATCATGCACACATTAATTTATATTAGTCTTTTACTTGTCATCTTATTCTCAGAACTACCGTATGTCCCTGGATAAACTGCACACCTATAACCTGAAATCAGCCCCAGCTCTCCAAAAGAGGTAGCAATGAGGAATTAGAGATGTGCTACTTGTTGTTTTCTTCAAAACTCAAAGTCCCCGAAAGCCCTGGAAGTCCTTCACAAACAAGTTGCAGCTCAGATTCATTATCTGTTTTGGTTGGTCACCTAAACATTTTTCTCCTGCAAGAAAATATAAAATGCACTTTTTCATGATGGAAAAGAGACCTAAATAGTGATTGATAGAAGCAAACTTTAACTGCTTCTCAAAATATTTAGAAAATCAAAACAACAAAGCCTCAATCTCCACACAATATCAGCTTCTGGATTTTCTTCTCAAGTAGCCATAGCACCACACAGCCTGTGTTTTCTTAGTGGAAAAGTTTGAGAAAGGCCTCTTCCATCACTTCAAACACCACAGGACTTTCATCTGGCTCTCTATGCTGGCACTCACAAGCAAGCACCAAACATATTAGGTGACTTGTGAACCCTTGTATCATGACGGTCATGGGCTGGTGGGCTGGTCCACCACTGCAGCCCATCTTCCAGGCTGTAAGTAAGCTGAACTGTCCAATCTAGGGGGCAGTTAGAACAACAAACCATTGGGTGTCATCTCAAGTACACAAGAGATGGTAAAGACAAGTGACCAATTCAGATGCAAAGATCTTTTATTTGTCTAATTATGAACTTTACCTGAGTGTTAGAGCTGTCAAATTGCAATACTGTATAACTTACATTTCCTTCAATGGTCCCCAAGGTGAAAATCATCCAATATAAATTTTGGATTCTTGGCAAACTGTTTTCCAGCAAAAATTAATTTTGGAACATAGCAGTCCTTTCAGAGACTTCAATTGAACATAACTGCACTTTCACACTCACTTCCTAGCTCCACTCGTATACAAAGCTGAATTTTCTTTGATGAAAAGCTGTCAAATCTTAAATTTTAACAACTTGCTTGCCATGTTTCATAGAAGTTCAATGGTGATTTTTTTATTATAAAACTCTATTAAATACATGCATTTGTCTCCAGAGAACTGCATGTCATCTGCTCCAGTTGATCATTATCCAGTTAATATTGTCAAACAGGAGACTTTAGTAAACAAAAATATGGAAACATCTATATTTTATGCAGTAGGATAATTTTCTGCTTTAGAAAGGAAGAAAACACTTGTGTACAGTAATAAACATGCTTCTCTATCGTCAATCACTGAAATTCCATCCTGTGGAATGACAATGAAAATCAAAAAGACCATCAGTCACTACAGAAAGGTTCTTACTCTCTTAATTAAAACTGCCATGGGCCTTTCCTGGGAATTATCTAGCAGTTATTGATATAACTGCTCTTCAGAGTATACGCAAGCAAGAGAGCACATGGCAGATCTAGCTGTCCTCCAAAAAACTTACTGCACTTCTGAAGTATTAACTCGCAAGGGCCAGCAGATAGCATTGGGTTAGATACCCATTAGTCCTTCAGAGATACTTCTACCATGGCTATGGAAAACATGCATTGCTTCAGTATAACTCCAGGGAAATAAATAATTTCATAATTTCCCCATTTCAGAGTCCAGTTACAAAACCTGCTAAGAAGTCAATTTCAGCATTAGCTAGACCATGAACCAATTTTCTTCAAATCACTTGCCTTATTCTAAACTAAGTATTGTATGAATTTTTGCATTGTTGACATTAGATTACCAAACTGAACTAAAAATGCCTTGGACAGTTAAAAAACTTTAATAAAGAATTTTAATTTAATTTCTACAGTTAAAAGTCAAGTTTTCAAACCATAACTTCATGAAGTTCAACCAACTTTAATGTGGCTATAAAAGCCAAAATATTGTTTGAATATTTCATAGTCTGTTATGATTCTCTCCTACCTCTGGCGATGCCTATCCATTACGCATCTAACTCCCTACAGCAAAAAAGGCCTCAATTTTTTTAGAAGACAAGACAGCCAGTTCATGACTCTGGGGGGCAGTGCCACTCATGCAGAGACTAATGTCACTAATGTTGTTCCAAGCTCCCTGCCAGCCAGCTGCTTGCAGCAGAACAGTTAGTCTGACCTTTGGCCAGGAGGAGGAATGGCTCAATAGCATGAGAAACTGCCTTATCTAATGGATTAAGTACAGAACCCAAGCAAAATGCCACCTTTAACAAGGACTTGCTCTGTTGGCCTTAGCTGAGTCAGTTAACCTTTCTTAGTTTTCCATCTTTAAAATGGGAATTATAATTCTACTCTATCTGTGATGATGCAAACGTTGCAACACACTGATACCATGAATGCTTGACGTATCTTACAAGGCAAGTCAGTGTAATGCCATAATCAAGTTAAACTCATCTCCACAGAATACTTAAAAAAATTAGTCACAAGTCATCACTTCATTGTATGTATAATTATAAATGTTATGGGAAACAAAATGTATCTTTTAAAATAACTTTCAAAAATATCTTTTTAAATACTGTTTTTTCCATTACTAGCTAGAACTGGTACTTAAAACCCAGTACCTTTGTTGTACATGATATTGGACCAAAGTCTTCAGGTCCAATATGACAGGACCTGATGAAAAAATTTATCTACTGTAGAATTCTGCCCACTAGTACTAGAATTCTGCTCAAAAGTACTAGATTTTTGTACTTTGTGGAGACAGTTCAAGGTGAAATCTGTTTGCACTAATTGACAGAGCAAATTACTTTTGGAACCAAAGGGCTTCTGAATTTATTCCTTCAATTTTACACGCATGGGCTTCCATACCTTTGTGAATTTAATGTTTGTGTTCATCACTCTGACATTTCCTAGCATTTGAAGAACCATTTCAAAGACCATTTTTGCACATGTGATGTTAGAACAGTTTAGCAGGACAGATTTTAGAAAAGACTTTTACATTCAGCACAATTAGCCATCTTGGTGTCTTTATCCCACTTTCAACTACTGTAATCAAAATTTTAACATGGAATTTTCTTAGAAGAGAGGCTGAATTCCAGACATAAAAATGAAAAAAAAAGGAAGAAAACAAAAATCTGAATCATTTTATATGCTCAGTTTCTCTTCTTTAGAAGAGGAAAAGCCTGAAAAGCTTTTGAAAACAAACCTAAATATCACTGAGCTCTTTAGTAAAATCTCTCTTACATATAAGGCTCTGAAATCACAGCACTCAGAAAAAACACAGACAACTGATCAATAATGAGGACAGAAATACAAATATATTTACTTCTAATGAAGACTGAAGACACAGTAATCAAAGTGTTAAAAATTCACTTCATGCACATTTCATCTGCCTCTTAGCTGATATTTATCACGTAATTCTGTGAGAAAGTGGAGGCCTAAGATGCTCCAGATAAACGTCTCAATTAATTGTACAGAGGTAGCCCTCTTTGAGCTGAACCAGAGCTGTGAGCTCTTTATTAAAAGCACTATTCTGTAGCCTGTAACCTTGTTCCTTGACTCCTCTCTAGTTTCCAATTTAAACAAGTCCCCATGCGGCCCACTCTAAAGGGCTTTGTCTCCCTGTCATTGTTATGAGAGCCAAGGCATCCTGGAAGTGTGAAATCAGACCTCATGAGCTGAACGGTTCCCCAGGGAACACAAGACCCCGCAGAAGGTCAAAGTCATGGGCTGGACCATCTGAAAGTGTCTGATCGCTGGTCTGTGACACAGGAAGAAGGGTGGGGGCAGAGGGAGAAAGGAGCCAGGGGGTGAGAATTGAACACATCTTAATTAAAGCCCAAAGACTACAAAACAAGCTATTTTCCAGTCAGGCCATCTTATGGAGCTTGTGTTTTGCTCTTGCTAATGAATCTGAGTTGCTAAATATTATCCTTAATAGCACAGCACTTCTGCTGAAATCGATTAAACCTGTGGCAGATCTTTTCCTACTATGCTTAGTTTTTATCAGTGATAAGGCAGAGATTTTGAATTTTATTTCATGACACAAGGAAAAGGAGCAATGCATCTGCTGCAGTAAAAAAGATGCAGACACTGCCTTGCAAAGCCTTCCACAACCACCCACCATCTGACCACACTGCAGAAGGATTAGATATTAGATATTAGACTATTGCCTAGACCTAAACTATGTCACACTGAAGGGCTTATTGCTTTACTACCTGTAATTTGTACGGGTTAGGTGAAACCCATATGCATAATGTCAGAAGCCAATTGTCATGATGAGTCCATTGTACTTTAGGTTTTACTGAACCACCAGAAAATCTCTTCATATCAAAGGATGCCACTGTAGGCACAGCACATATCCTGCCACAGCTCTACAAGCAGCCAAATCCTTGAGAAAGTCTGCCAGAGATACCATGAGCAAGCAAAGAGCTAGGGAAACAGGAGTATAACTCTTTCTAACTCAGGATTTAGGAAGAAAAAAGCTATGCATTGAATAGCTAAAACACAATGGAAGACTCAATTGAAACTTTCTTCTCAGACAGAGAAGGAATAATTAAACTTCATTCTCAATATCTTCCCATTCATTAGATTACAATTTCAAAGAATTTATACTAAATAATACATAATTTCCAGAAAGGTGTATTTGCTATAACCACGATTTCCAACAGAACATAATTTTGCATTGGTGGAATACCTAAAATTGTGTATTGATCATGGAACTACACAGTTTTTCTGGGAGAAACAACCTCACAGATCCAATGATTTTCCCAAAGGTCTGGTCCTATTTTTCACCTCTCCCAAAAACCAAGTTAAGCTTTCAAGCACCAGTGGGGAGTCTCTCAACCCCTCAGTGGTTCTTCCTCTCATAGAACTCCTGGCAAGTGAGTTGAGTGAGAAGTCTGACTGTACTTTTCTGGGGTCTTTTTAATATCCATTTATGGCACATTCCAGCAGTACAGCATTTCAGAACTGGTAATGTCTACTTGCTCTCCTGCCTACAACTTAAATGAAATTTCAGCTTATCCTGACATTGCATGTACATGTGAGGGGGGTTGTAACCTGAGACTCGAACCACCACCCTTAATCACTCTCTTTTTTAAAAAAAATTTGTACTAACCTTAAGGATTTGAAGTGCACTGTCCAACACCAGGCTATTGAAACTGGAGAAAAATAACTGCCCTCGGCCATCAACAGTTTACTAGGGGCTTAACTAAAGTGACCTACTAGCATTCCACTGAGGGAGGCCATGAGCTTTCTGAGGAAAGGAGTAGAATTGAGAGTTTCATTAAAAAGTAATTTGTGCTTTTTACTCATTCATTCAACTGCTCTTTATTCACACAAGTTAGTACTGTATTACAATGCTGCTCAATGTATGGGACAAAGGAAAATTTCATGTTCTGAAAGGTAAAAAAAATCTTTACAATTGTAGCAGTATTAACAACTACTTAAAAGATTACAGAAATCTTTTTCCCTCTGTGCTTATCTTTAAGGATGGAATATTAAGGATTTAAAATATCTACTCAGCTCAAATTAATAAATTTTGATTTATTACTTCACATTAAAAGATTCCTGGAAGTGAAATGGGATATGTTTAGCTGACAGGAAACAGAGCGAAACACAGATACCATACAGTTGTTCCAGTTACTTTTCAGACTCAGGGGCAAAAGATTAACTCTGAAAACACGTTACAGTAAGACAACCAAACTAGTCCTTAGCTTTTACTCATAGAAGCAATCCTCAGTGGTATAACACCACTGATTACAGCACTCTCCTCACTAACTAGCTGAATAAAGGTGGGTCAAGTTTTTACACAATTTTTGCAAACATTTATTGACAATCACTACACACCTACTTTATTTCTCATTATTACTATTCAAAGTTTAATTTTAAATTAATGACCTATACATAACTACAAGTTACTCAAAATAGCTATAAACTACAACAGCAGATAATAAAACCACTTCATCCTCTTTTCAAAATACCCAGTTACTTTTGTCCAGAATATACAAGATTTCTGTCACATCTGGAAAGCGCAGCCATCTTGCATAATATTATCTGCTGTATCAGTGCTTTTTCTTACTAACAAGGGAAGACAGTGACTGTTCTTCTCCATCTTCCTGTCTGTCATCCTAAATACAACATCTGAAATTTTTTGGTAGCTCTATACATCTTTAATTGAATCAAATATATTTCCAAAAACATTGTTCATCCGACACAAATAACATGTTGATTTGGAAAAGCCAAACACTGAATGAGGTCAGGGACTGAATTATCCCATTTGCCTCTGAGTAATTTAATCTCTCTGTTCAGAAAACACTGGATTATAAGGTCAAACCAGACGGAGGGATCTTTAGAAGCATTTCTACAACCTCACCAAAAAAAGAATCTGTTATTTTGTGTGCCACAAACTAGATGATCAAATGCTTGTACTGATAAAATGTCTGCACTATTACCTTGTCTGAAATACTGGTAGTCATGTTAATTATCACAAAACTACTAAAAGTTGAGTAAGTTGCTCTATATCTGCTCCTTTAACAGAAAATTTATTCTAGTTTCCTTTTACTTTCTTCCCATTTTTAAAAACTTTCATTATTATTTTAAAGGAGAGATGGCTATTTTCTGACACAGATGCAGTGCATTTTGCTCCATTCAGGTCATGCAGTATGAAGGTGATTGTACCTAGAGGAGATAACTTGGATGTTTCTGGAGAAATATGGTCAGAATGGCTGAAATACTTTGTCTTTATTTTGCAAAACAACTTGTCAAATTAACCATTAAACTTATAATATGAAATAGAAAATTTTTAAAAATTTCTTATTTCCCTTATCTTAAAAAGATAAGCAGTAGCTATAGCAAACTGCATTCAGTTGAAATATCTGAAACCGACAGCAGCCTTGCTAAATATCTGACAGATATCAAGTGGTTCTTTTGGCAACAACTTTAAAGTAGTATCTAAGTCTGGAACCTTTTATTTGCCTTGTACCTTGTAATTTAATGTTGATAATTTCTTATGGTTTCATCTACTAAAATAAAAGAAGTTTCTTCTATGTAATTTTTATAGGATGTCTGATGGAGAAAAATGTATATGTCACCTTTATCAGAAATAATCTTCATATGGCTCTGCTAGCATTAGAATGACTTGCTGCCTTCCTTAGAAAACTTTCATTTGTGTTTAGATCTTTTCGTTAATGAGCAGAAGGTGAAAGTGCACAAACAGAACATAACCTGTAGATGAACTTTTGTTTTAAGCATTTTCTTTCCCAGTTCTAAAAACATCAAATCTTACTATGGTATTCAGTGTCACAGAAACTAAATGAATCCTTGCCTGTGACATCAGCTGCCATCAATGCTTCTGCCCTGA
>VWZV01000259.1:0-29099 GCA_013397155.1 Irena cyanogastra
ACATCCATACTGAAGAGTTTGCAAATTAAAGCCCATGTTGTCTGAAGCAAATTATAGTTTGAATATGGGGAGTCATGTATTTTAAGCTTGGTTAAGAATGTAGTGCATTAATTGATCTTTTTAATATGTAAAAAGCCACTAGTGTGTAGTGAAATACCTAATTTATAATTGCAAATATAATTTAAATTGAGAAACAGATGATTGCTATGTATTTCCCCTGAATGGTTTTGGCTTCAATTTCTGCCTAAGACTGCAGTGTGTAAATGTGATATAGCTTATGACAGGGATGTTAAGATGCTCAGTCTGCATGTGTTACTGTTACGATGTGGAGCTCTTACAGTAAAACTATGCAAAATTTTTTTGAATGGCCTGGAAACATAAAAATCTTGTCATTTGTTAAATGACTACCTGCTGCTAGGAAAAAAAAAAAAAAGAATGTTTTATTCAGCTTAAGTTTCTGTCCAGCAGTATATGTGAGTAATTGCACCTAAAGAGTGCAGTTGGGAGAGGCTTTGTTGAAGTCTGGTTCAGTGAACAGTCTACATTTAAACCTTTCCATGAGTTTGCTCGTGACCCTCTTTTCATGTTAAGCGGAAGCTGTTGATATTCCACATACAAATGAGTTTCTATTTTTTGTCCAAGAAAGCTAATGAGTTGTATTTTAAGAAGTTGTATATACTAGCTGTGTATTTATTGAATGTGTTATATGGTATAATATGAAAATGGACAAGATCATGTCTAAAAATCAAGCTCAATTATTATAAAGCTTTTCTAGCATAAACTCACTAAATGGCACAGTTCTTAAGTTACTGATATATAAACTTTTTAGCTGCATGCTTTCTAATGCTTACTATTTTTTTATTTCTGCAGCAAGCCTTGTATAGCTATTGAGACACCACTGTAATCGTAGCAGTTCAGAACTTTATGTAATACCCTACAACTTCTGCATGTAGAAATGCTTTTAAAATGCCAAATGTTTACTTGGCAGTTATGGTTCACATCTAAAGAGCAAACTAAACCAGTGTATTGTTAGCAATCACTGCCTTATTTTACAATGCATATGATTATAGCAATGGCTTTTGTGTTCTGGGTGTAAGAACTGGGATTTTGGGGTTTTTTGGTGCCTGTTCATATACTGATGTAGCAACTTGGATGATAGAGGTAAAAGTATTTTATATTTACTTATTTTAATCACTAGACAATAATTTGCTTTTTAAAAATAAGTCTAGGCTTAGGGGTCTTTTAAAACTTTCTGGATATTTTATATCCTGCTATTTATTCCTGTTTGGCCCTGGCAATGTTTTTCCCCATGAAACAGTGCTTTCTCCAGGAACATCTACTAGTGATGTGGGATGGTTTCTTTCCCTGTGTATTTTGTGAAGAGTCGTGATGCACTTTTGACAGCTTTTATCTGAAAAAGAGTGAAAGTTAATGCTTGTTTGGGAAAATGACTTTTTATAATTCTGTATTGAATACAGATAGATACTCATTCTTTACTAACTCAATGGATTGGCAATTCTTCCAGTTGTTGGTTTCCTGAACTTCTTTTAACAGTGATGTCAACTGTCAGGAGTTTAGTAGAACTGGTTAATTAGAACATGTACAAACAGCAGTTTAAACCACTGATAGTCACGAGGAATAAACAAGACCTGTANNTGTATCTTATGTTTTGATTACGACCTTTTTGGTTTTTTTTTTAATTTATCTTCTCTGGAACAACTAGTTTTGCATATGCTATGAGGATCAGGGCCGTGTTATTATACCAGAACAAAGAAATGACGTGTCTTTCAGTTGCACTCCTGGCCACAGTTCTTGCCTATCTTTGAATTTAGGTTGAACTTCTTAGGTATTTTGCGTAAGTGAATATTACTCTGTGGCCTTTAATCATATTTCATTTAATTATTATCTGTACCTCGTAATTGCACTCCCTTCTCTGACTGCTGTGGTTTTTAAAGGTTTGGTAGCGTTTCATGACGGTCTCTGATTTTTAACACCTGCATGTTGTCAGCTTCACTAAGGATACTTGGATGCTTTGAGTTTGTGTTAAAGTTGTCAGAATCATGACATTCTCTTCTTTGCTTGGTGGATTAGAGCATTTTGCAGGCATGTAGCTGTACTGAGACAGTAATATCATAGTAAACTGTCATAACCTGTATAGTCTTTCAGAAATGTCTTTTCTCAAGTATTTCTGACTTCCTGTTCTTAGCTTACAATATGGAAGTATCTTTGTTTGGATGTTGTTCAGGTGTGTGCAAGGTGTCTTTATATAGCAGTCATTAAAGTTAGCATTTTGTGAGGTTTGCAGTTACTTGGTGTTCACTGAAGTAAATATCTTTGCAAAATATGGATTACTAAGAATTATCAAAGGATGTTAGTCAGCAGCAAAACCATTGCCCTGTAATTGAGAGAAAACTGTTTGGATTTAAAAGTTGCAGTCTATAGGTTAGTTTACAAAAAAAATGTAAAGAAGCCAGTTTACAAATATGTAAAGAAATTGACACTGAGATCAATTGATATGATTGATAAGAAAGACCAAGGTCTGTGATGGGGAAAGCCCATGCTGTCACCAACTATGACAATTAGGTGTATTTCAGGATGAAATTGTATTCTAAGAAAGCCATTAGCCAGTTAGAAATGCTGAAAAAAATGTAAGCATTTAATGTTCTTAGAATAGGTTGATGTTCATGAAATACTGCTATATTGATAAGTAAACCAACTGGTAGTCCTATGTGGTTCTCTGAGACAATTCCTAAGAGAACCTGAAGGTGTTAAACAGCTGTCACTGAAGTTGTGAGATAAGAATTGTATGAGTTGGTAGGGCACTTTCTGGAGTGGAAATGCTGGTCATATATCTCAGTATGTCTCAGAACACTGAGAAATTATGTGATTTTAGCACAACTAAGGTTTCTTTCAGTGGTTTTAGGAGTTAGTTACATGCGTAGTAATGGATATTGACAGAACAGGAGATTAAGCAAAGAAAACAACTGTTGCTCAGCATATATTTATAGAGGACCAATCTTGTGAAACTAACGTCTGGTTCTCTTGATAAGATTAAATACCTCATGTGGTATGTTGTTGATATGGCAGACAGGCGTCACTGAAACTTTTTACTTGGCTCTTACGTGGCATTTTGATTATGGAACTAAAGTGATAGATCAAGTGACAGTATATGAAATGGTTTAAAACCCAGTGGATAACGTGAATCAAGTGGTTACCTATAAATAGTTGCTGTTACGTAACCACATGTGATGAGGGCTCCTCATCTCAAAGTACGTTCGTGAAGAAGCCCTGGAAAACCTGCTCAGTGTCAGCTGTTGGGCATTGCTGCTAATAAAGTGAAAGTCAGTGAAAATTGCCCATTATTTCTGTAGCTCCAGAAAATCGGGGAAACAATAGATATTGAAGAATGGGTCATTAGCGCAGAATGGGTGCTTGGAAAAATGGCAGCTTCCTGTTAGTTTACTTTATGCGGTATTTTATATCAGGCTTTAAAAGATTGAATACAGTGTAGTAACTTTTAAAATAAATCAGTTATATTTGATAACTAAATTAAATATATGCAGCTATTAATATTAGCTTTTAGTTTGGGTATTTTTTCTGTAAAGGCTTGGAATAGTTCCTCATGTATAATACAAAATAGATACTAAGTGTTGATCTGCATTCAGTATGTGGGGTTTAGGGAGCACTTTTATTTTGAAAATATAGTAATCAATGATATAGTTAGTGGTACATAGGAGAAGGAAAAACAGTTATGAAATAATAGATTACATTTTATATTTCCATCAGTTTTCTGTATGTCTTGAAATGAAGTTGGGTTTCTCAGTGTAGCATTCATAAATATTCTCTGTAGGCCAAAGGAGACATGGCTGTATATACATTTAACTGGGGAAAATTAGAAGGCATTTTTTCAGTCTGTCACTGGTTTATTGCCAGTGCATCTTCCTTTGTCCTTTCTCTTTGTCAAGATCTGGTTGTCATAAACAGCAGTAGAGCACCTATGTGTGCAGGGGCTTGTTGCCTGCTTAGCTGCTATTTAATCTTAAAGCTGTCTCATAAATATCGTACTAAATGATTCAAACGTCTGCTTGTAAAGCACGGGTCTATTTCATAATTCACCTTATTTATGTTTTCTCTGAAACTCAAATATAAAACTAAAGACTTCCAATATGACTATGAGAGACAAAGCTTGGGCTGCTGCTGCCTGTGAATAACTTATTTGCTGCACAGAAGAGTTCAGCCTGGCATAACTCTGGCACGATCACTCAAAGCTGCAGTGATTTTCCCCTTTGCTGGCTGCTGCTCTCATCCCCACATTCCTGCCTTTGTACCAGTAGATGTCCTGTGACTCGTCAGGGAGCCGGTGCAGGTTACGCTGTGGGTTTGGGGTCAGCTTTACTTCCATGTTTATAGGTAAATAATTCTCACTTTCTGCAGTATCGATGGAAAAACAGTGGTTTGTAATTATTTATTTTTTTAAATATCCTGAGCAGATGGGAGGGGGAACTTCCTGTGTACAGAGAGGAAAGGAGGTGCTCAGCTGCTAAATATATCAATCATATATGCTGCATTAAAGTCTTCTAAAAATGATGCTTAAAACAGCAGCTCAGAAACTTACTTTGGTACTGGGTAAGAAGGCACAGTGTGGAAGCAATTACTGAGATATCTTATAAAATATATTCTTGATTTTTAGTATGGGTACATGTTTGAGGTGAGAGTTATGAAATGAAATAGGATTTTTGGTGTGGAAATCATTAGTATCAGGCAAAAGACATCTAAGGAAACTAAAAATGACATTTTTTTCTTGCAAATAATATTTAAAAACTGAACTAAATAGGCTGAAAATGAACTACAATGGGAATTTGAAAATATTTGGAAGATGCAACAATAAAAAAATGACTTAACTATAGTATTCATATTTTAAAATGGGCCTAGTAGTGGAGTTGTACAGGGTTCTTGTTTTGTTCCTGAAGATTTAAACCTCAGGAGAGACAAGATCATTGGCATCACTGAAGCCACAGTTTGGATTTAAATCACTGAAATTTACAGCAAAATTTACAGACAGAGTGGTCTTGAGAATAATGACCTGTGTAATACTCAGGTAAAGCAATTTCAGAGACAATTCCAAAAATGTGAGATTTTCCATAATGTTTCATTACCTTTGTAAATGTGATTCAGTAGGTTATAGCAAAGAAGAAAAATATTTTGAAGCTTATGCTATTTACCTTCAGGATTAAACAAGATAAACAGCTTAACAGTGTTCCCATTTGCACAAGTCACAGTATTTTTAAACCTGCTGCTCGTAATTCTGGGTTGTTTATCAGGGAATACAGTTAACCTAAATGTCTTTTGGAGGCTTGTTTCTGATACATCTCAGTATAATTCTCCAAACCAAAAATGTTTGATCCATAAGCCAAAATACAGCTTTAAAATATATTTAGTTAGAAGGTGGCCTTTGGTTATTAAGCATAGTATTTTTTTTTCCCTTGTGGGCTGTGCAGGAGAATCAATATAATGGTGTATAGTAACTAGTTTCTTCAGTAATTATATGCCTTTCTTCTTGAATTATGCAATTTTAGTATTTTAGAAGCAATATGAAGCAGGTTATGGGTTCTGAAGATATGGATTTGATATGCTTTGGTATTCAGCTTAGTTACTAATACTCAGTATTTTAAAATGTGTTTGAGTATGGTTTGTGTATAAAATATAAAGTGTTCGGTGCTGTTATTTAAGTGTTCTGAACCTGCTTTCTTTAAAAGGGACTTTTTTTCTTTTTTTATTGTTCCTTGAGGTCTTACATAATAAGTTTTGGCTTCCTGGTATTTCTGATAGTGGGAGAGGTAGACATTAGTTGAAGGATTTAAGTCATTAGTTGTTTGTCACTGTTAAAAGTTGATTTGGGCATGAACAGATAGCTAGTGCTCATTTTCACCTGTAGCTGCATCTTAACAAAATACCTATGTTCTTCTTAATCATTTGTTTCTAGCAGTGGGTAGATAAAACCTGAATTTTTTTTTTTTTTTAGTAAATAAATTATTCACATCTAAAATAGGAATTATACCAGATTGACTGATAGACTTTGTGCCTTTTCTTAAAATGTGTACCTCTGTAACCAGTAGAGAGAAATAGGTTTAGAGGGCAATGCAAAGATCTTAATACAGAGCCACCTCTCTTTGCACATTTACCTTGGAAGGAGTCCATCAGAACCATTGGTTTTGTATTACAGCATTACAGTTTGAGTTGAATTAAGTGCATATTTCCAAATCATTTCTGTTGCATCAGTAAACTGAAGAGGTTTTTACACCTGTCTGCTTTACAACATTGATGGTGAAGAAGGAAGAGAGAGACTGGCTGGGGGATGAAGCCAAGTATTTTCTTACTGGTGGTGGGAAACTGTAAGGTGTCTCCAGCACTGGTGTGATCTCTTAAGTGCCTCGGGTGCCTCAAGATGATGAGTGTAAATTCCCACCCCCTTCCACCTCCCCCACTTAGGCATTTAGGTCCTTCACTATGTAAGCAATAAAACATGCAGATTTTTCTTTATTCATCACTCCTTCTTGCAAATATTTAGCATTTTAAAATTCTAGTCACGTGAGTAGTAGTGATAGTATATTTTAGTATTGAAATAGGTTCCTGAATGAAGTGTGTTCATCTTACGTCTTCTATCCATTTCAGAAACTTGGATTACAGGGAGAAATAAAAATGATCTGTTTTTTGTAGTAGGAGAACCTTGTTCTTTGAATATGTATGCTCTGTGATAGAGTAAGACAAGTGAAGATTTGAGCATATCTTACACCTGCAGTTGATGTTCATTCTTGACTTTTTAGTGATACTATACTGCATTAAGTTCATGGTAAATTCACATCTTTACATGTTTGGATTGTCATATCTGCTTTTGGTAACTGGAACTGTATCTTAGCTCAGAGTTTGTTGTTTGTTTTCTGTTGTTACTTGAAAGATAGGATGTGAAATTTTCTTCTACTTAAATTTTGAGAATGATTTCCTTGGATTGGTTGACATTATTCGCCAAGTTCTGTGCTAGTTTAGATAACTTGTTGAAGATATTTTAAAATACATCTGCAACAGATTTGGTGTAGTGACATTGGTCAGTTCTCATGAAAAGTGTTGCATCAGTAGCTAAAGGTGTGTAGGGATGGATTGTGTCAATTTTTGGCTGTTTCATTTCAGGCTTCTTTAAGATAATGATCTTAAGGGTGTAGGTGCTGAGAATGCTTTGAAAATCAACCTTAGTGGAGTTGTCTGTAGAGACCTGTGAATAGAAATAATACCCTGACAGTGTCTGAAAACCTAGTGGCATAGATTCTAGTAAATATTTCTAAGAAAAAACTGCAGGAGAAGCAAAGACAGTGTATCTATAACATACTGCTAAGCTACCTTTATACTAACAGAATGGCCTAGTTTTTCCTGCTTCTATGGCTAGATGTTATCTTGCTCTTAGTCTGTTTATACCAATGTGAATGAATTTAACCTGGATTATTTCATCTACATTAATGCTTTATGTCTCAGCGTAGTTAATTGCATGGGGCCTCTTCCAGTCATAGCTCATACAGAACTAACATAATATGTAACCTCACTGCTTCCAGCCTCATCTGAAGCACAAACTTGGAAAACAGCCCCGTTAACTGTCTTATATAAGGGAATGTTTCCTCTTAGCTGCATTTGATATGCAAGGCTTCCAATAGTAGGCTGTTAAAAAACCCCCCACAAAGGTCTTTGTCACTGAAGGAGGAAAAAAGCCTGAAATGTCTGATAAGCGCAGGAAGCAAAATTGTTGACAGAGAAAATTCCTTTTCTGTATAGTCACTTTTATGAGAAGCGCCACTCCCCAAAGGTAATATATTTAACTGTTAGTGGATCCTCGTGACATAATAGATTTTTTTTCTCTTGTATTCAAAGGTTTGAAAGGGATAAAGAAAGCTATGTGGATTAATATTCTTCTAAAATTTTTGGTGGTATTCTGCTGTGTTACTTGTGCTATGTTCTAGTTCATAAATGTTTGCCTCTCTTTGATCATAAGAGGCTTTGGAAAAATGACATGTTCTGTTTTGTGCAGAAGTGGGAGACATTTATGATGGTCTTCTCATTTAGCTTTTGTCAAAGCTCCTTCCACAGTGTGCATAAACCTTGCTTTTTCTGCTAGGTAGTAATATTCCAGTTGGATTGACTTATAGTGGCTCTTTATCAGAAAGTCTAGGAAGCTTTCTGGTTAAGCAGTCTGAAATACAGAACAGCTGCACTGTTTTACAGCACAGAGATACATCTTTATTTTTGATAATGTCCCTTTGCCCTCAGTGGATGAGTAGCTTTTTTGTATTTTTGGGCCAAACCTTAGGGTTAGCAGTGGTTTTGTTGGGTAGCAGAGGGGACAGAAGGTGTCAGAAGTGGGGGAAGAAGTGCATAACCGGGACCAAAAGAGAGCTTTTCAGGTAGGGCCTGGTGTTCTGTGCACTCATCCAGAATCGGATATTACTGAAGTGCATTCACCCAGGCTTCCCTTACTCTTTTCTGGGTTTTGCTACATACGTTGTGCAGAAATTTATTTACTGAAATAAATCCATGAAATTAGCTGTACAAATTTATACTGTTGTAATAAAGATGGAACTTGTAGCTTCTGATCAGGGAAAGCTGTGTGTGAGAATAGTACAAGATTGTCCTGTTGAATTACTTCTGTGTCATTTTGAAGTGCTACATAGGGACAGTCTATCTATTACATTGAAGGGGGTTTTAGCTTGAATTTTGTTTTTTAAATGGTGTACTATCTGTTAATTTCAAGCAAGTTAAAGGAGGCATTATGACACATATTAAATGTTAATTAAATTAATAGAAAAGAGACAGGCAGATGGATAGAAAGACATTCTGACCTTGGAGAAAACAGAAAGTATTTAACATTATAGTAAGCATTACTAGGCCTTTGTATGTTTTGCTTAAGGAGTCAAAGTAACTCTATAATATATTTATAGATTTTGAACTATTGAAAATCCTATTTATGATGTATTTGGAAGTGTTCTTATTTGAAAGGTGCAATGAAAGTTTCAGGTATTTCCTTAGTGAAACTTTAGTGTATAGTGAGAGGAAGAAGTTTAAAATTGCAATTTTATGCCTGGATGAAATTTGTATATAGCAAATGAGATGTAAAGAAAGGCAACCACTTATTCTTCACACATGTAAGAGCAAGTTCTGTCAGCAGTTTCTGCAGTTACTTTTGTTGCACACTTCATGATTAGTTAATGCGTGTTGGGCATGTTATAAATGCATGTCTGGCGTATCAGAATATGATTTATACTGTGTAAATCATAAATACTTCATTCAGTATTTTTGCTGCTCATTACTCAGAATTGTCTAGCAGCACTTGAGAGAGTAAATGAATTCTCCTAAGACCTAAATGCTGTCATCAGCAATATCTCCCTGTTTACATCCTCAGCTGCATGGACCACTTTCTGAAATTACCTGCTGTGCGAATAAAGAATATTAGTCTTTGTCATTCTAAAATAGAAGTTTAATACAACCACTAAATAAATTAAAAATACTGTTCTTTTCTGAAAGAAATTGATGTCTCAAATTTAGATACCCAGTCTCAAAACAGCAGTATTGATCATCTAGTTGAGTTAAAGAGACAATTGTTTTTAAACAGCTTTTGGTCATTATTCAGAGTTAATTGTTTATTTTAAAGGGGAAAGTGAACTTTCTTTGTGAAAGAAATGGTGAACAATGCTAAAATTAGCCTGATCTATAGCATGTGATGTACTGTTTAACAAAATGATGCACCTCTATTTAGGATCATTTAAGAAAATAGCAATGTCTTTTAGGTGTTTTTATTTATACAATCAAATCAACATAAATAACCTGAATTAAAACTAAAGTTTGAGTCTTTTTCACAAGAGGTCATGCCTCTCTAGGAGTACAGGTATCTGGGAGTGATATTCCTGTCCTGGAGAGTATGAGACTGACTGGGTGAGGGCATGGTGGGGACTGGGCTCTTTATATATAGTCTGGCTGTGCCATGGAGAGTGATACGGCCACCATGGCTTCCCTTCTGGTGCCTCTAGTGGGTGCATTCTTTAATGATAAAACTAGCTTGCTACTTTAAAGCACAGAAGAGCATCTTGAATTGCTGCTTTAATCCTTTACTTTCAGCTAGTGATACCTGGTGAATTGTTGAGTTGTTGTTCCTGTCTATATTCTCACTAACTTGATCGTTTTTTCTTCCTAGCTAGCAGACATACACTCAGTTACATGATGATACCAATGTAAAGAGATGTCTAGGAAAGAGATTAGGTTGAGAATAGTGTGAGCTACACGAGAATGAACATTCGTTTGCAGGGTATTCACCTGTTTGAGCTATACTTGTTTTAAGGATGAAAAAAAAGTTATGGTTTAAGAGTAGAAAAGATTTGAAGTAAATATGTATTTGCTGTCACCTCCAAATGTCTGTACTGACTAGGTTATGTACCAGTATGGATGGGATCCCATTGTGATTAAAAACTTCCTTAGTTAACTCTACCTGTCCATATAAAAGATAGTGTATCTGTGTTATTCTGACTTCTGGGTTTAGTTCATAAAACTGTAATGTGAGGCACAAACAAAAATGTTGCTGTGATACTATAAAAAGAACTCTTGAACTCAAGATTTGTACCTGGTATTATCCCATGCTGTTCTACAGATACAGCATAAAAACTGATTTTAAGCCCATTCTAGTGATGCTGGTAAGTGTCTTTATATATAAAATCTGGACAGGGGTGTGCATGTGTTTGTTAGTAGAAGACTGTTCTGAAGCTGAACCAACTTGAGTAAATTCTTTTTTTTCCTGCTGCACTCTGTATTTGGTTGAAAATAACTTGCTTTAACCTTGTTCCCACTCCGTATTTTCTATCAGTGTGATAGTTTTAAGGGTAGAGTAGTGATTGCTGTAAGGGTAGAGCAGTGGTGGCCTTTTCCATCACCTGATGGTCCAGGACAGCTTTCCTGCCCTGCAGACTTCAAATGACTCCCGTGATAGGGGAATAACACACAGAGTGGTAAGTACACTGTGGTTTTCTCTCTGAGTGGAAGCTTAATTTAATGCCATTTAGAAGAGGTTATGTTTAGCCATCTCATTTTGTTACATGAGTTATTTGCTGCAAAGCTCTTTCCTGTATATGCTCATTGACCTAAGCACTAATGTGTCACACTGCTGTTCATCAGACCTCTACATTCCAAAAAATAGCACGTTTTCAATTTGTCTTCCAAGATGCTCTGCAAACTGCATGTAGTGTATTACAAAACAGAGAGAGGTCCTTAGGTCTTTTAGTTGACTTGGTGATTAAATTAGGTAATTCTCATAGAGGATACTTCGACTCTGGTTGGAAATGAAGTGAAAACCTGTTCATTACAAGCCTTATTAATAAAAAACATTTATTCTACCTTTATACCTCATGCATAACCTCATCTTGTTTTAATAAATGTCAGCTAGTGTAATACATAATTAAACTGTTTTGAGCCATTTCTCAATTATCATAATAAATTGTGAAATAAACTATGTCAATCCTTTAAGTCATATCAAAACAAGCTGTGTTTTGGGCTTATTGTGCTGTCTTAAGGAAATACATTCAATGAGAATTTTTGCTGGTGGTTTGTAAAACATGAACTGCACAAGAAATTAAGCTTCAGAAGATTGCTGTAGCTGTAGATAGAATAATACTGTTTTGATAGTAGCAGACTCTGATCCCTATTCTTGATTTTATTTTATTGTGAAGTACAGTGGGTTCAGCATGGTATTTACAACTGAATTTGTTCATAACACCTGAGAAAGGAAAGTTTTGCTTTAGGTGTCTTGCTAGTATGTATGACAGACAGTGTCTATTTCAGTTCTTTGCCACCCCTTAACTGTGAAGAAAATATAGTAATTTTATTTCAAAGGGTTGATACAAGATATTCCAAGTGTTTATAAATCCTCAGGTTTGGCTTACAAAATTTTCTTGATCTTTCCATATACTAGCTGCAGTGGGATGCCACATATGTGCAGCTTAGTTTATTAATCTTTGGATTGGGGGTTTTTATCTCAAAAGTCTTCTACCAAATGGAAGTTTACTACTGCATTTTGATATTTTGCATCATCTTGCTGAGATACTCATGAACCTTTATAAGGTTTAAAGGTATATAACCTTTTCTTTATATGGGAATTTTTAATCAACTAAGTATTTTCTACTTGACTTTTGTACTTGTTTATAACTCTGTCGTATTTCAGTAGTAAGGAAGAGCTAATCTAGTGTGGAAATAAGCAGGATATCTGACTTGTGTAGCTCTGTTGTAATAGATTTCCACAGCATGTAGACAGTATGTGTATCAAGAATAGGCTTAAAAAGAGTTGGTCCCAACTTTACTTTGTAAATCAGATCTGAATATTTAAAATGCAAATTTAATGATAAATATATATTTCAAAAACAAATCAATGGTAATTGTGTTAACCCTGTAGAGGGGAGATTCTTTGATAGAATTATAGTTTTTCATTTTGAAGTCTTGTTAAGAGTGATAAAGAAGTGTGGAAGGTGGATGTGGGGGAAAGGGCAGCTCATATAGATCAGTCAGTCTTATTCCTAGGGCATCGTGGCTCTGTGTGTGTCACTGACATTAACATGTGAACTCTGCCATTTTTTTCCTTCTGATATCTAATTTGAGACAAGTAGCTAATTTTTTTTTAAATCCAAAGTTTAAAGCTTTTTCTAGCAGATTATCAGGTAGTTGTATGCTCAGTTACTTTACTTCAGACGTTAACTATGTGACTTTGTTAATTGTTCCTTGTTGAAGGGGGAAGTTGCTCTTCAGGCATATCTTTATCAGCTGCACTGCAAATGTATCTGCATAAGTGCTGTCCTGCACGTGCATCTGAGATCTGCAAGCTGCATGTAGTTAGGTTTGCAGGTTCAGTATTTTTTTTTTTCCTAGTCTCTCATACTTAAGGAAGTTCTTCAAGCTTGTTACAGGTACAGATTAATTCTTGGGAAGGTAATTGATCTGCACCTACAGAATTTACATTGTATGTGGGAATCATACTATCTTTGTTATAAGGACCTGATTAAAGTTCATGGAAGCATATAATGAGGAATTAGGTGTTGGGGAAAAAAGGTCCCTCTATGCTTGGTTTGTTTCAGATTTACTTTGGTAATGTTTGACTGCCTTTGCTTTTATGCTGTCAAAATGTCATTATTTGGATCTTTCCCAATGTTTTTATTCAAGTGATAGGAAACAGAAGGGAAGGAACTAATTGGGATGAGTCTAGGAAACATGCTCTGAATACGCGTTTGGCATTTGTGCTTTCTTATCCAGATTTCCAGCATGTGAGATGTGTGATGGCAGAGGCATCATTGACAATGCAGTTACAGCTCATGGGGAGTCCAAAATGTGTTTTCATCCCTACTGCCACTAAAGCAAAGTGTGTATATTTCTCCTTGGTGAGGTTCTCTCAAATTATTGCTTTATAAAGAGGAGCTTGTCTTGTTAGTTCATGAGTAATGGCTACATCCTACTATCTCTGTTGTCAGCAGAGAGTAGGATTTCCTCCTACACCCAGGGAAAAAAGAGAAAATTAGAAAGTGATAGAAGCTAAAGTAAAAATAAATGTGAGAAGAAATAGGTCAGATTAATCACTGATTCTGTAAGACAGCAGTTCTTCAGGTGAGAAAATTACTCTTTTCTGGTAGTGGTATCTTCAGGGGCCCAGGCAACGCCTGCGTTGCCGGGTAAAGGGTGCTTGCATGTATTGATGTTACGCATTTGATTAAGGCAGAATGGAAAACTACCTGCAGTTCTGAAGCACCTGATACCTTGCTTGCAAGAGGCTAAGGCACTTAGAAACTCAGTAAAATCCTAAACTGTGAAACCTCGTAATTCTATTTGTGCCTCAGCATAATTGTGAAAGCAGTATAGGTGGCAACAATTTAAACAAAAGCATGAGGGGAAATAGTTTTTGGTGGATTGTATATCTTTTTCATTATCTTCTGTGTACTGCAGTGACTGCAGCAGTGGTACCTGAGCTGGCTATAGAGTAATTGGTATGCACATTGCTACTGGCAGAAGCCTTTCATTGGAAGTGGTTGCAGAAAACGTTATAAAACCTTCAGTGAAGTCTTACACTCTTACTGTCTCCCTCCATGACTTGAAATTTTTTATTCCCTGCATGTTAAAAACCTTTCACTTTTCAATGTTCCATTTAACTTCAACATTTGGAGACTGGAATCTGTGGGTTTTTTTGAACAGTTAATCTGTTTCAGCAAGTGGTCACTGAATGTTTATTTCCCCCTCACCCCAACAATTTGTTACATGATTTGAAATACAGTCTAAATACAACAAAGTATAGTCCATGTCGTGCTGAAGTTGAGATGCTTGCTGAGGCTGTGCAAAGCAAGGGCTTGTTTGAAAACTGTGTGTTTTGTTGGATTGTCATCACCTGCTATCATATTACAAGTTTTCACATCTAAAATGAAAGTGTTCCACTGTCAGTCCTGGAATATGCAGTACCAAAATGTTACATGGGGAGTAATGTTGGACAATTCTTTTGATACACCTTTCTCTCCACTGTTATTATGCTAGTAGGATTTTTTTCTTGTGAGGGTAGACAGCTTAAAATATCCTTATTAGGGAAGTGTATGAGCTTAAGTGGTCACAATCTCCATTTGAATCATTGGTAAGAGTTATGTCAGAAAACAGGTAGTGTGGCATTGCTGGCACTTTACTCTACTGAATGAGAAAATTGCTTACAACTTCTTGCCTGTAAACCAAGCTTTCTGTTTTTTTCCCTTCCCCCCCCCCCCCCCCACCCAAAAAAATTTGGAAAGCCAGATAATTGGTTTTCAGGAAGCCACTTTTGCCTTTGTATTCTTTATTTATCAGTTAGCTTGGTTATTTTGTTTTTCTCTAGACAACAGTGTGCACAAGCACAATGACTTTTAGCTTTAGTTGACTTTCATATTGGCAGTCTAATGGCAAGATTTGGATATAAGTATATATAGAAAAGACAAATAATACCAAAAATAGAGAGGGAAGAAAAAGTACTCCTTTTTGTATTTTTTTTTTTCATTTATTTAGATGGAGAAAACTCATATTTTTGAGGTTAAGGTTAAATATTAACATATTTCTTTTGATTTTCCAGTCTATATCATAAATATTGATTCTTGGGAGTCAGTACTTGGGCTGAATATTTTGATGGTTAATAAATTGATTCAATATTTCGGATTTGCTAAATTACAATTCGTTAGATCTGCAAGTTACAGAATTTCACCAGAAAAACTAAATCAAAAGTGATCTTTATTTTTCAAAATAACTTGATTGTGTATATCTTTGCTATGATCCCTGTTAATTCCTTCAGCTCTTCTTTACAATAACTTACTTGACTCAAGTTTGGGAACTTCAGAAAAATCATATGATTTCTTACGTCTTTGCTACGTGTCCTGAAAAGGGTAAGATTTCCTACGTAATTCGCTTAGCATCTCTCAGCGTTAAAAATAGATCTGTGAAATTCTTCCCATTTTTTGGCAGTTTTTCATTTGTTATTGTGCTGTTTTGGTTACTTTTATTTCTAATAAAAATTTATAGCTGATGTTTAAACAAACTAGGCTAGCATGAAAGTGGGAATTTTTAAAATCAAAGCTAAAAGAGAGAAATAAAAGCTAAAAGTATTTGTCAAGATTTAAGCATAAGAGAGAGTAGTTAATTTCTGATGCTTTCAGTATAAGCTGCTCACAGATCAGCATTTTGTTCTTTTTGTTTCAAATCTTCATCGTAGCTTTGTTTATTTGACTACATCTATTTCTTTATATCCAGAAAGGTTACCTTCAGCAGTCCAGGAGAACTTAATCCCTCGCCTATCTAGTGCAATCAGAAATAAGCTTTGACACACAAGGAAGAGTAAGCTAAACAGCAGAAATGCATATTAAAGTACTCTTACGTAAGGAGGGTATTTTTAAATGGTGCTGGCTTAGTGGTGTGGATTTTGTAAAGGCACTCATGGTATTGTAAACACATGCAGTTAAAAAACAAGACTGTCTTAAGCATGAGAATTTTTCTGTAGAGATCATGGAGGGCTGAGAGTTTAAAGCCTTTGTCAATGTTCTTCCTCATTTTACTTGAAAGGTTGGAGGGTTATTCACTGGGGTTTTTTGTTGTAGTTTTTACTTCATAGCCAGATTCAACTTGCACGCAAATTTCAAGAGCTTTCACAATTTCCTTTTTTGATGCTTTTATTAAAATAAGAAAAAAAGGAGAGGAAGAGATGAACATGCAAAAAAACTTTGCTAGCTCTAAGGCATACTCAAGATTCTGAAAATACTTTTCTGAGTGATGTCCATCATAATGGAATCTGCATCAGACTAGGAGCACCTGTAAAATGCATTTACTTTCTTCCGTTGTTATAATAGCAAGATGTGACGTTCAGCTGTGTCTTAGGCTCCATCCAAAAGAGTGTGGCCAGCAGGACAAGGAAGGGGATTCTGCCTCTGCTGTGCTCTGGTGAGACTTCCCCTGCAGTGCTGCATCCAGCTCTGGGGTCCCAGCACAGGAAGGACATGGAGCTGTTGGTGCGAGTCCAGAGGAGGGACACGGAGGTGATCAAAAGCATGGAGCCTCTCTCCTACAAGAAAAAGCTGGGAGAATTGGAGTTGTTCAGCCTGGAAAAGAGGTTCTGAGATTATCTGATTGCAGCCTTCCAGTACCTGAAGGGAGACAACAAGAAAGATGGAGAGATATTTCCAAGGGCATGTAGTGATGGGTCAAGGGGGAATGGATTAAAATTGAGATTAGTTTTAGATGAGATACTGGGATGAAATTCTTTACTGTAAGGATAGTGAAGTACTGGAACAGGTTGCCCAGAGCAGCTTTGAATGCCTCATTCCTAGAAGTGTTCAAAGTCAGGCTGGATGGGACTTTGAGCAACCTGGTCTAGTGAAAGGTGTCCTTTCCTGTGGCAGAGGAGTTGGAACTAGATAATTTTTAAGGTCTCTTCCAACCCAAACAATTCTGAGATTCATAGAATAATCAAACATGGCCTGTTCTGTAATTCTAAATATGGCTTTAATATTTATTGATGCTATTAAAAAAGATAAAATAACCATAGATTAGAAAATGGAGGAAAATATGGAAAAAATGGCTTCTAAAAGAGCATTTGTATTTTATGGTTTGATGTCAGACTAGTAGCTGAATTTGTAGCTAGGTAAGCAATCCTAAAAATTATCAGGAAAAATGGATATGTTTTTGTAGTGTTGACTTACTGACCACTTTATACTTTTCTTTGTTTGATTTTGATCTGTAGCTATTTTGAACGTGTTTCGTGTTGTAGTTCCTTGAGAACTTTGATCCTAGCATTGAATCCCGATTTGTTTTCTGGGTGACTTAAATAATCCCTACAGAGAACTGAGGATTTATACATATATTTGTCCAGAGCAAATCCTTCTTTGAAGATTAGTTTATAGATACATTGTTTACATTATTTTCTTTCCAGAAGTTTTTGATGGCATACTTTTCACAGTGGGCATGCAAGTACAGTGACGTTACAATTTTTTTCATATTAATATTTTTCTTGTTAAATCTGTCCCTTTGTGGTAAAATAGTGAGACTATCCACTTCCAGAGATGAAGTAGTTGATTGATCTGTCTATATTGCTACCTATTTTTCCTATCTATTGTTTAGCTATACCTGCTCTTATATATTGGGATCAAATACTGCAAATGTTTCAAGTAACTGTACCTTCAGTAATAATGCATTTATTTCCAATTAGTCTTGTTCCTTTGCTGAAGTTAAAATAGTTTTATAAAATATGAAGCATTGAGAGTGTAAGCAGAAAAATCATCAATGATGGCCATACAGCCCTTCACTGTAGTGTATTACTTTCCATAGTCAAGAAGAATCCATCTTGCTTCCAAGAAATCAATTCCAGTATGTATGCTTTAGCAGTGTGCTGTTGTACAACTGTTAGTGTATTCATGTGTATATCATATTTTATGGATTCAAACAAAAATTCCTTGCAGGTTAGTTGCTTATTGTATCAGAAATTTTAGTTGTAGCTGCTTCAAAAGCAGTTATAAGTACGCATTAGGACAATGCTGAATTTATGTAAAATATCAAATGTTCTTGTCAAATTGGCTGAGTCATATTTCTCTTTCAACTTTTCTTTTTTTGTTATTTCAAATTTAAGGAGCTGTTTTGCAGCATATAAGACAATTAGAAATAATAACACACTTCAGTATTGTTCTTTTGAATAGTTTCTACTGCATGAAATTTAAGTTGGCCATCTAAGGTAAAGGACTGGACACAGATGGCAGAGTAATGTCTGGCTAGTGGTCTACTTCATAGTTTAAAGGAGTACTTCTGTTTTACAGGCAAGGAAGTCTAGTATTAAGAACAGACTAGAAGAATTAATTTTTTAGAGTAAACAGTTTAAGAGCAAAAGAATACATGATATTAAAACTGAATAACTTTCAAGTGTTATACCTTTGCTTAAAGATAAAGGTAAATAGATCTGCTTTACCAAAACCAGTAAATTTATTTGCAGTACACATGGAAAATTTTACCTAGACAGTGTAAATAAGAGGTTTGCATATTCCTGTGCTTCTTGCTCTTTGTAAGAGTTGGCCTTTGGTTTCATGCTGGCATCCTCATAAATCACAGCTCTGTCTTTTGCTGTTTCTGAAAAGGAAAGAAATTGTTGTTTGTTTACCTGCAGGGCATGAGTTACAATTCTGTTAAAAAACTATTTTGAATATTACCTAATCTCTGAATAAAACAAAATTCCTTATTGGGTTTTGAAGACTTTTTATAAATCTTTTTAGACTTTATTCTTTACTTCAGTTTCTCAAAGCCTGACTTCTTGTTTCATCACACTTTTGGGCTTTCCACTGTTTTTGAGGGTGGAATAAATGAAGAGTGTACCACACTGGAGCTTGCTTAATATATTTGTGTCTCTGAGGAAAGAGGTCAGTTTCTGTGGTATCAGTAGTCATCATTCCTTTGACTAAATGTTCAGGTGATTTTTAGAAGATAGTACCACTGCATTGACTTAAGGCTTCCTGTGCACAGTAAAGAAAACCAGAGATCTTTGAAGTACTGGAGATCTTGTGTGCTATTTCCTTTTAAAGATTAAAACCTGACATAGGCACTTAAGGGTTCACTAATTAGATTAGGCAAATCATTAACATATTTTTCAGTAACATGAAGATATATTAGCACTTTTATTCTTTCTTGCATTATTTTTATAAGAAGACTTCACAACTACGAACTAGCCTAGGCTTTGTCCTTAAATCTTTTATGTCCTTCTTAGGAGTGATTTCTGAAGGAGCAACCTCTTGAGGCTGGACACTTCATAGAGATCTGACTAATTTTGTAAAGTTAAATAAAAAGCAAAAACCATGACACTGAGTAAAGCGGAGAATGGTATCTTGACTGAAAAATTCTTGTTCCTATGCAAGACAGAGGCTTAGTTTCGAGATGGTCTTGGTTCTTAAACTTAGAAGTGATTCTTGAACTTTTTTTTTCTTGAGAAGTGAAGATTTGGAAAAGAGAATTTCTTATTTTACTATAAAAATTCATGAGCTGATGGAAACTTTTGAAAAGTTCCATTTGCAAATGAAATTGAAAGCAAGGCTTTTAGTCTGAGGTATGTTATGTTGGTCCAATGGTTCTTAGGGAAATTGATGAGAGTTTTAATGTCTTCAGTGGGAGGGTAATTAAGTCAACAATAGAAATAAAAAAGAGGGAAAATTTTACTCAATGGTGATAAATATTTTTTTAAAACAAAATACAAAATAAGAATGTTGACCCATAAGTGGACTTTGTGCAAATCCCTATTTCTTTGATGTGTGAAATAAGACTGCTTAGGGAGCCATAGGGTTTTGTGGCTGCTGTTATGCTCTGTAAAGCTGTCAGTGGAGCTCTCTCTTTGCAGGCTCCTGTACCTCAGCTCACAGCGGCACCTCCAGCAATAGCGGATTTGTTCATTCCTCTCCCTGCAGGATCACACATCGGTGCAAACTTGATCCAGATCAAGTGTGAGCAAATAATAACACTTCTGTTGACTTGATCAGAACATGCAACAATGCAGCTTTTCAGCTTTGTGGTGACTGTGGTAGCACAGTTGATCCTCTGTTCAGTGTAGGTTTGAAACACAGTTACACTTACAGTGTTTTGAACAAATTCATACAGAAAAGCTGGAAGACTCTAGTGCTCTGCATCATGTGAATGTGTGGGCTTTTCATCTAGTAATTAAGCAGCCTAATACCCAGTTTACTGTCTTGAAATGTAGATCAAATCTCTGTCGTTTTCCATCTTTATTGGTGAGAGAACTTGTTGCATACAGCTTACTCTAGTCCTTTCTCTCACTGCTTTTCAATACCTTATGAGTCTTTTCTCTACTTCACTTTCTCCTCGCTTGTGATTTCAGTTTGTGTCTGTCATTCATTGCTATTGTAGTTCCTTGCTCAAACTTCATTGTCCAGTGCTCTAGTTGCTTTATCGTGGAAGCATCAATATATGTTTAGCTTGAGAACTTGTTTTATTGCAGTTTTTTAAATTGTAGATCCCAGAGTAACTTTCCTATCAAGAACAAATTTGAATGTACTGCTTCACAGTCTTTTTTAGTAAATATTTAAATATTAGTATGATACTAACAATAAAATTTTTTTCTTTTCCCTAAGACTACATAGTGATAGGACATAATTTCTCTTCAGTAGCTTATATTCTATAATGGAATTTAAGATTGATAAGCTGAAGAGACAGTTGAAGTAGCTTTTATATAAATTATTACGTGGACAGCAAAGTACAGGTGGAGCTGTTAAAATGAACGCTACAATGAGGTTAGGATTGTTTTTAGATCATTATAATCTGTGCAGTTCTTTTATGTTTGCTTGGTTGCTTGCCACCTTCAAAGATTTTTGTTTGAGATTTTGCTTAGTTTCTTTTGTTTGGTTGGTTTCAGTAACAGTAAAACCAAGATAATATATATATTTACTTATTATTTCTCTAGAAATTGATTTTTTTTTTAGCAAGCTCTGTTTAATTTAGCAAATCTGGTCTTGTTTCTTGGGAACCATCTTCACTTTTATTAACTTGAGTATGTTTTGTATATTTTGTATAAAGCAAAGGTGATTACGCTTCTACTGCAATTCGTCAGATAGAAGGAACTTCGTGCCTGCCACATGTGCTGCTATCATCAAGTTTCTCCTACTGCTTTTTTCTTAGTAAAGCTCATGAATTCAGAAGGGAAATAACCACATAACAATTCATGGCTGTTTTATCTTTGTTCATGATAAATAGCTTTATTTTGGGCCCTACTTCCAACAGTAGAGATAGCTAAGTTGCTAAGATCCAAAGCTCTCTTGATTCTGTAGGATCATAGAATGGTTTGGGTTGGAAGGGACCTTAAGGATGATCAAGTTCCAGCCCACCTGCCATGGGCAGGAACACCTTCTACTAGACCAGATTGCACAAGATCCCATCCCACCTGGCCTTGAGCACTTCCAGAGATGGTCCACAAGTTCTCCGGACAATCAGTTCCAGTGCCTCACCACCCTCATAGTAAAGAATTTCTTTGGACTGTTTAATCTAAATCTACCCTCCTTCAGCTATAAGGCCATTCTCCCTTGCCCTGTTAGAAGTCACTCTCCAGTTCTCTAGTAGGCCCCTTTCAGGTACTGGAAGGCACTAAAAGGCCTCTGCAGAGCCTTTCTCTTCTCTCAGCCTTTCCTTGTAGGAGGGGTGTTCCAGCCCTCTCGTCATCTTGCTTACCCTCCACTGGACTTGTTCCAATAGGTCCACATCTTCCTTGTGGTAGAGGCCTCAGAACTGCATGCAGAACTTCAGATGAGGTCTCACCAGAGCAGAGCAGAGGGGGAAAATCCCTTGCTTTGCCTTGCTGGCCACGCTGCTTTGGATACATTTCAGGGCTGCAAGTTGGCTTTCTGGGCTGCAAGTGCACATTGACAAGACTCATTGAGCCTCTGATTCACCCACAGCCCCAAGTCCTTCCCCTCATGGCTGCTCTAAAAGCAACTTTTCAGAATTTCTGAAAGGATTTTTGTAAACATTCATTATCTTACTGTATTATGACATTGTTTTTGTTATGCGGTGAATTCTATTTCCAGCTGAATTAAAAAAACTAAAAGCATGTTTTACAATCTGTAGTCACCATAGTGTCATAGTGAAAGAAGAGTCTGAGTTGTAGAGACAGTAACAATCATTCTGAAGAGCTGGGAATCCCCCCAGATTATATCTAAATCTTACTGAAATACTCTAGTAAAAATCCCTTCAAGAAGTGTTCCTTATAACCTGTGCTAGGGACATCCTGGGTTCAGAGATAGACCTTAGAGAAACATTGTTTTAAGTTTCAGCAGAGGTGTGGATTAAAATATACAAATATCCCAATAAATTTAGAGCGAGATTGTGCCAATTGTTTGAAATTATAATAATAATAATGTTTTTTAAAAAGAGTCCGTGAGATTAATCCAGACAATTGCTACCTGACTGTAGTATTCTTTAAGTGAAATTTCTAAATTTAATACTTTTAAATATCAAGGTCTGGAAATAGAACCTCAGATTTGTGCTCAGTTCCAGTAAATTTGGTCAAAGTGTATGGCTTGTTCCAGTGAGTCATTCTGATGCAAGAAATGGTAATGCCTAGAGGATTACTGTTAGAGATAATACCTATGTAAATGAACCATGTTGGGAAGAAAAAGTTGAGTTCATTTGCTGAATGAATATACAATATACTTTAGGTGGCGTGTTGGTTGAACTGTAATCCAACAGTTTATTTCATATTATTAAAATCAGAAATGGCAGAAAGGAGCGTTTGTGTCAACAGTTCAACAGAAGGAAGCATGCACAGTTCAGTAGAGAGAAAATTCAGTTTTTTATTTCCCTGTTGCATGGTTGCTATGACCTGGCCTTCTTTACAACTGCTCTTTCTTTGTAACTAGCAAGGTTTGCTTACTGTTATTAAACACAAGCATGATATTTCCTAATTGTGCAGGTATATCTTGTTTCTCTGTGAAACAAACCTATAGCTTACTTCAGTAAACAGTTGTAGTGCCTCTACTAATGCAAGCCTCTGCCATTCTGGTTTACCATTCAGCTGATGAGAAGTTTCATTCTCAAGTGTTGTTACAAAAGTGTATTAAAAAGGTAGAGTCCAGGGAGAGAAAAAGTTAAAGCTCATTTGACGGCAACAGTCCGGCAGATTTTTATTCTTAAGTTTTCATCAGAATGTGTGGGTGAAATAATTGCATAACTGGAATCTTAAAGCTTTGGGGGTTTTTAGTTAAGAAACCTTCTTTAAGAGCAACTGTAGTTGGTTTTTCATAATAAAAACATTTAGCTTGTTTTATTTACTTTAAAGATAGGTGTGGTTACCAGATGTTGTGCTGAAACTGTATTCAAAATACACAATTTAAATTTCAGTACGGTAGTACCTGATTATTTTATGCTTTACTAAGGAGACAGATGGCTGGTCCTTTTGAAGGCCTTTTTTTGGGTTCCCTTTTAGTAAATAGTAACGTAGACTAATTTTAAAGAAAGTAAAGCTATAAATCTGAACTACAAGTAAAAACTAGAAGCTTCTTGGACTGTTTTAATTTCAAGTTTATGGATCCTAGTTACCAAAAGGAAATAAACTGCAGTGGGGAGATTTCTTGTTACTCTTCAGCATGCTTTGGTATGTTGAAAAGCAGCATACCTGGGTGGTAATGCAAATACAAGCTTCCCTTAGAATGCATGTAATATTATTTTAAAGAATATTTTGGCAAAAGGATACTGTTTTCCAAGGCTGTTGAACTGTGTAATTCAAGATCACCTCAAGTACTTGACATAGAAACAGTAGTTTGGTGAAAGAGTAGCATGTTCCAAACTTTTAAAGAAACAGGCCTTCTGTTATATGAGTAAGAACATTATCTTTTACTCTGTGAGATGACAGGTTACATCGGTTGGACTTTGTATATTGAGGGTAAGTACTGTATATTTAAGGGTTGAATACGGGGGAAAAAACCAACAAGGGTGTTCCAAAGCAGGCTAAGGAACAACGAACTAAGTAGATTAAAAAAAATTAAAATTACTAAGGTAACATCTGTTGCTCTTAAACTTGCTTTATTAGTTTTGAATGTTAGTGCCACTGTAGCGTGGATTGTCTTTATGTCTGTTCTTCCCAGGACATAGAATCCAGAAAGTAAAAAGCATGATGGGAACAAAGTTGCTGAAGGAATGTAGTAGGAGAGGGAGGAAGGAATTGGCCATCTCTCATTGTAGAGTGGTAGTGGTCCAAATTATCCTTGAGCCTGTTGTGATAGGACAATCACAACTAAAAGAAAGTAGGTTCAGACCAGATGAAAGGAAGGAATTTTTTATGCTGAGAGTGGTTAAACACTGGAGCAGTTTGCCTGGGCGGTGGTAGATGCTCCATCCCTGGAAATGCAGTCAGGTTGGTCAGGACTCTGAGCAGCTTGGTATAGTTGAGGATGTCTCTGTTTATTGCAAGGATGTTAGACTGGGTAACCTTTGAGGGTCTCTTCCAGCCCAAGCCATTCTGTGATTCTCGCTCAACTGGACTAGCTTAAGAGCTGTGTCATCTGGTGACATTATAATAACAGGTTGTTTTTTTTTTTCTTCCTTGGAGTTTTACAGCAAAACTGCTTCAATACTTCTAGTGAAAAGTTTACTTTCAGTATTGATCTTTATTAGAGTATAAAATTATGTGATGCTGAAGTAAGATTCTGTAGGGAATTTGAGTCTATGTAGAGGCAAAAATTTAAATTTACCTTTTCATAAAACATTTTTTGTTGATGAGACAAATCTTACAAGTTTGGAAGCTTTATCCAGATCATTGACAGTAATAGCAGTATCAGCCTCTGCAACGCAATTAACACCCAGAGTGGAAAGTAGTTTGCTGTGCAAGGGTTTGGCTCACTGTTTGTCCTTGCCAGGATGAGACTGTGTAAGCATTAGGCTCTAAAAGCAGAAGAATGAGATAGTGTTTATAGTATGGAAGAAATTATTTTGAAGATAAATATAAAATTTCACTTCTTTCTTCTGCCTGAGAAACAAAAGAGGGCAAATGTGTCTGCCCAGCACAATACATATTTGGAAACAGTATTCTGTGCATCCTGTTTGATTCTTTCACTGTTTCTTTACAGAAATTTTGCAGTAAAATATCCATCTGTCCTTACTCTGCCTTTAAAATGTAGCTTGCAGGAGGATCCTACCGAATTTCTACTTTTGTTGATGGTATCAGTGTTGCTTGCCTGGCATTAGTCACAGTTATTTTACCTTTTTATAATTCTATTAAAAGTAGATTTGAAGACTACATGTCCTTCAGGTTGTGTTTCCTAATTATTCCTGTCTGGTTTAATGTTATTGACTGACATTAATACTTGTTACTTTCCAAGGTTTCCTATATACTAATGCTGTCTTAGTGGTCTGACATTCACTTGCAGATACTCAGCTTTGTTTTTTAGTGGTTGCTGTTTGTCTCCTGTACTGAGTTGAGATGGAAGTATTGTCACTGACTCAGTTCTATATAACCTTTTGTTGTTGTTTCTTAATCTTTGGTCTCTGTTCAAGGTCCAGAAAACTTGCTTGGATACCTTCAGGTAGAGAACTGTTTATACTAAAAGGAGGTAATGCGGCGTTTGAGTAAGCGTCTTTTGATGTGCTAGACTGTTTGCTCAGTCTGGAAGGGGAGTGGCCTCTCAAACTGATTAACTGGAGCCGCCCAGATTACGTAGTGGTAATTCTATTGTTCTGCTTAGTTTCAGAGTCTGGGAACCTTTTTCTCAGTTACTTGTAGGAAGAGGAATGTGTAAGATTGTGTGTAAAAGACGTGCAGGGAAGAATGATCTGCTCAGGCGAAGAAAAGGAGCATCGAGTGATACCGACAGATCGTTTATCTTAATATCTGTTAGTCTCCAATGTAGAGTTCTTGTTCTTGAGCCAACAGTGACAGTTCCGACAGCTTGATGTATGGCAGTTGTCTTATTTTGTATGTTTAAATAAAGTCATTCTTTTTTTTTTCTTTCCCCTGGCTTCTTGAACCTTGAAAAATACCTATTGTGAGGCTGTCACCTGTTGAGACTTAATTTGGGCGCAGGATGTTGGTGCAGGAGTGAGACAGAAGAAGAGTCTGCCTGTAGTTACTGTGGTGGGAATCATAGTGGCCGGAACTTGTTGCAGTGGAAGAAGGCACTTGTGCTTTACTTTATTTCCTATCCATTTGTTACTTTCCCCTGTCATCTTCCCTTAACAGCATTTGCTGTTGTCCTTTATTTTGTTCACAGACTGCTTTTATTTCAGATCCCAGGTTTTGTTTAACTAAGCTAAATAGGCTTTTGGCAAAACTACATTTTCAGGCTATTTTTCTGGTACACAGCAGTTGTATCATAGTGCTTCCTGTAAGGACAGTCTTACCTTGGATTTGATGTGCACTAATGACCAGTACTCTACTTCTGTGGAGGTACTAAATTGGCTTAAGCAGCCTCATGCTTTCCTCTCTGCCTTGTAGGGCATACCGCCACCACCTTGTTGCCAACACAGCCATTTGCAAAGCTGGTTGGCAAAACATATGTTAAAACTCTTCTTTCTTTCCCAGGTTGTCACCTAAATAATCAATTGCATTAGGAATAGTGTCTTACATGTTTAGTATCCTTGGAAATGAATACTGAAATGATCCATGTTGACCATTAAATGATAACATGAACACTTCAGACAGACACAGCACCATTCGTCTGAATGCTACAACAGAACAAATTGGTGCCATGCTGGGACAATCTTGACTGCTATGTAAAAATTAATACAGCAGGAAAATACTGTAATTGACTTACTGTTCAGAGATTTTCTGTTACTGAGGAGTCTCTGAAATTGTACTGGTGACAGGATTGGAGAAGGGAAGAAAAGACAGTAATTCATAAGTTTTTAAAAACTACCGAATCAGAGAAGTTTGGGTAAAAGATATTCATGAACTCTAACAGTTTTTGAACCATAGTTCAAAGATTATTTATTGCAAGAATGAGTTTATTTACTACTCCTTTGGAATTACCTTTGAAATATCTCAGTGGAGCTATTAAACTCACTCAGCTTGACTATAAGAAACTGTTTTAGGCTGTTGTTGCTGTCAGTAGTTGCTTTCTTAGGTGTGGCTCAGTTATTCTGTCTGTTATTTCAGGACTAGTAGTTATACCGTTGACAATATTATTATCATCAGAAATCTCTAGAAAAACACAGAATACAGAAGAGACTGATAAATCTTAGGCATTAAATGTCTCAAAAGTGTCAGTTTTATCATACCATTTTTTTTCTTAATGCCTTGTTTTGTGTGTCTATGTAATGCCTTCAGTGTATCAGATCTTCTATGTGGCCTGTTACTTGTTAGAAAAATACATGTATATGTCATCAGTACTGTAGAATGTGTTCTGTACCATGATGCTTACTGGTCTCTTAGTTCACTAAGTGAAAACTCTTCCTGTGCTGCTATATCATTCTCCCTTAAGAAAAAAATTCAAAAACAGTCAATTACTGTGAATGAGTTTGTTTTTCCTAGCTTGTTTTTTGTCTTCTGTATGTACATAGAAGTGCAAGAGAAGTGCATCCAAAGTTGTATGATTTTACACTGTTCATGGCTCTTTGATATTATTCTTAGTCACAGAGCTGTACATACAGTAATTATGGAAGGGTTTGATTTTACATTTGCCTGATTGGCTTTACTGCTTGATGGGGCTTTTTTTGTGTTCACACTATACAGAATGTGTATAGAGGTTCAACATGTAATAAACCAAAAATTTGACATTTGGAAGAAAAATTGTGAGCTAGAAAACTAATTTTTTTAACAGTCTTCATTTTGTGTGCAGTTTTAACAATTAGAAGTTTTTTTTCCTGGGATAAATTCTCATTTGCTGGTTAATTTCCATCATAAGGTTTCCTCAACACCTTCCTCAGTGTAGTTAATTTGTGTTCTAAGAGAAAAAGGCCGAACTGGTTTTTTATCTTGCCTAAGATAAAAAATGGTAAAATTTGATAAAAAATTGATTAAAAAATTGATAAAAAAATTGTAGTCGTGTTCTTTGTTAATCCAAACAGGTGTGTCTTTAATTTTTATTTCAATTTATATTACTCTGATGTCTTTGTCTCTTAGTTCTTGATTCAAGAACCTCGAAATAAGTTGAAAGCTTTTCGTTGCCTTAGGTCTCGGGCTGTAAATAAAACTTTTTTGTTAGCACAATAAGAAGCAAATGTTGAAGGCTCTGGTGAGTTCAGCTGCTTAGAGGACAGGTAGTTCTGGGCTGAGAGCTCCTGGAGTTTGGGAGAAGGTTCTTTGGTGTGAGATTGTTTGATTTGGTGCCTGAACTGTGATGGAAAAAAAAAAAAAGCAGCCTTGAAAACTCTGCCTTTTTTTGACAGAATTGCTCAGGCTCACAAAAGACTGCAGATGCTTTTCAGTCTTAGGACCAACATTGTCTTCTTGAACCTAGAAAGAATTTTCTGCTCAATGTTCTTCCAAAGACTTGTTTGTTTGCAAGGCTGAGGAAGATTGTCTCAGAAGTGATAGTGCAACATTGTACATCTATTGCTAGAATAATCTGAGTATTAGGGAGCAGCAAGCTTTGTGTGCACAACTCTTTTTAAAAAATACTTTATTCCTGAATGATCTATTAAAGTTTTGTGATTATTAATCAAAGCTTAAAAAATTATAGACATTGCTTTTGGTTTCCAGTGCTCATTACATCTTTCGAGACCTGAAGTTCTGTGACTGTCTGGTAGTATTTATGCTGCATCCATGTAACCTTTTCGTTTTTGCCTTCCCCTTCAATAGAAAAGAGGCTTTCAGTTTATGGGTCTGACAGCAAGTGTAGAAGCTTTGCCAGTCAGCTCATTTGTTTTCTTGGCTTAAATGTCAGCCAATTTAACCAGACTCATACTGTGTTTTTTCACTTGGCAGTTGAGAGAACAGAGCCTTTGATAATTAACATGGAGTTATTAATCAGTATGACATATCTAATCCAGGGAGATCTATCAAATAGTACATCTCCGTTGATTTTGCTGTTTGATATTGCTTGAATCTAGGTGGGAGCGAATAGGTGTCTACATTT